>CM019753.1:33074913-33194913 GCA_009761765.1 Phenacoccus solenopsis
GTTAATTGAAATCCACCACGTTAGGAGGTTACGAAGGTGATTTTTTTTCAATTTACGCGTCGAGAAAGATAGACTAAATTAATTCAATTATAGATGATTTAATAGTTATTCTTTTTCGAAAGAGGAAAAAGAAAAGTATGAGAAGAAATAAGAGAAGATAATACGATTTTTTAAACCTAACACGATCGAGTTATCGTTTCGATTGTGGCGCGTACGGCGTCCCGTAACGTAGACACGAACGAGGATTGATATAGACGACAGAAATCTTCGCGACGATTGGAAAATGTGATTTAGAGGTTAAGAAAAATTTTTCTGAAAGTTGATTGGAAGATGCGCGAGCATCTCTGGTATGCACGGAGCGTGTGTACCGGAGACGCGGCAACGATTCGTTGCTGCGTGGCGTCAGCGAGACTTGTACATGCGGTCGAGAAGGTTTCCCGTCTTCGTCGTTATCGTCGTCATCGACGTTAGTTCACACGTTCGAATTTCCACGTAAAGCACGTGTTTCGGAACGCGTTACCGTACCGATTTAATGTTTGCGCGGTCGTCCCGTACGTAGCCAATCGAATCGCACTGGTGGTCGCATTTCGTCGGAGCGGCTATCCAAGACACGCGCATTCCACACGTCAGAAGTCACGGCGCGACACACGTTATCTTCGAGGGTTCGCAATTTCGCGTTTTGGCGCGTTCGGCGAACCCCGAACTCTCCTTTCGCCCAACACCAAACGTCACAGTCCAGACATAGCGCCAATTCGTCCGGGGTATGCATCGAAGGTGGCCCGTCTAATTTGGAGCTATTGGATACCAATCTTTATGGAACGAATGCGTATGTATCTTACATATGATCTTTACTAGTGCCCGAGGGCGCGACAGTCGATGGGCGACAGCTTTTGTGAATTTTTTACGATAGAATTTTCACAGTTAATTTCACGTCTGTTGGTCGTAAGTGGAGTATACGTAATTGCCGGAATTAGACGGTTTTTAGACCGAAGTAGTTTCATTCGTGTCTCGTTATACCAAATGTACGAGTGTTGACATAACTCGAGATTCGCTCTCGAGACCGACAAAAATACGAATCAAGTGTCGTGTTTATTCGCGCTTAAGCAAATATTTGACGAATGTTTCGAACGCGACGACCAAATTGAGACGACGTTTACGTACTAAATTTACCTTACACGGATACGCGTTTAAGGTGTATTCGAAAGAGAAATTCGACGACGGTATTGCGCTAAAATTCAATTTCCCTCTTCCCGGCTATCACGTTTATGTGCTTCACTGCGTACAAAATGGTGAAATATTTGAAACCATAAGTGCATCTTATACGTTGGAAAATGGCCAATTTCGAATACATCGTATTTTTAGTGGCATCAGATTTTTCTTATAGTTTCCTCCGTCAAGAGGGTATAATCATATCCGCTATGAATATATTGGTATTTAAAATCTACAGTTTTTTCTTATTCGGCTTCCATTCACATTATATCGCGATATGAATTTTAGCTTCCAGTCTGATGATGCGGTAAAACCTGCTCTCTTCGAGTTCGAGCTAAAGATGATTAATCAGAACCAACATTCTACAAATCAAGTTCAAAATCTTCTCAATTCGTTAAAGAATGAATGAAAATGCTCAACGATACCAGCAAATGATCGAACTACGTTATATTCTATGGCTAACGTGCTTCTTTAATATAGCAACATTTTTGCTCGAAATATTTGGGTTCTAAGGGAGAAATGTTGAATTCATTTCAAAAACTCATTGAGACAAACGAGCATTCAATTTTGAACTATACAACATATTTCTGTGATAAGGCTTGAGCAGGGTGGAGGAGGTTTCCGCCGTGTCCGAGTTTTTTTTGAGGGCTCGCGACTTGACGCATCGGCGCTAAAAATCTATCTTTACTACCTCCGCAACCTTTTTTTTTGCTCTCATGACTTTAACTGTTATTCCTGGGTCCGCATTTTCTCTGCATGGCTCTGTCTATGATGAATATGATGGAGTAGTAGCTTCCTAAAGAACGGTGGTTTGATCTTCCCTTGCTGCACCTTAGACACTGGAATCTGATTCGACTGGTAGCGGTACATTCACGTTTTTGCTTTATCAATTTATTACTTGCGAGATATATGTCTTTAATGAAGCCCAGCATAGTCCATGTTCTATTCTTGTAAAATACAATAATCATTTCCCCGTCTGTGGATAGGGATAAAGTTATGAGGTTTCTAGTTTCCACGCTATTCAATTTTGGATATAACAGCTGCAAAATTTGTTTATTCCTTTAGCTCTCAAAAGTGTGTTGAATAATAATGAATCGACTTTACATCGAACGTTTAATTTTGTCATGTCATCTGAATCGTCTGGGCATTGGGCACTCCCTTCCAAGTCCCTTAGGAGTCTCCACGAACTCCTTGCGCAGGCCCTCAATGTCACTTCGCATAGCATTATTTAAATACACCTTGAAAAGTATTACCTTACTGTACAGGGGCGTAACTAAGGGGGGGATGGGGGAGCTTCCCACCCCAGTGTTTTTGAAAAGTTGGGAAATTTATAATTGTTCAACGTTGAAATTGGGAACTTGGAATTTCTTTTGGGAAAATAAGGAGTCGAATAAATTCGGACTGATGCCAACTTATCATGTATAGCACACAACCAGGGACGTAGCCCCTTTGGCTTTTGGAAAGTTGGTAAATTTGGAGTTTTAGCGTAGCAGTATTATTACAACTATTTTAAAATTTTTGAAGACTAAGAAAAAAAAAAAAAAAAGGTCAACAGTTGGGAAAATTTCATGGTATTAGTTGGTAATTTTTGGTTTTCTCCCCCCCCCCCTGAAGAATGCCCTCGTTACGCCCCTGTTACTGTATTACATTTAGTATTATGGATTATCGATAGTATAGCTAAAATAAAAATATAAATAGCAGTATATGCCTACAAGTATTCTCCTTCTTAAAAGTGGATCCACCCAATAAAGTCAAAAGGAAATGAAAAATTTGATAATATTTATATACTTTAATATCTTATTATGATATAAATTGTTATAAAATAATATAATAATTGGTATCGAAAATGCAAAAAAAAAAAAAAACAAACAAAAAAGAAACTTCAAAGAATAGTTCCATATAATGCAGAATAAATTAATGATTTTGCATAGGAGCGTTGTTCTTTTATTACAAATCTTTTGAAGTACTTGGTCAACACACGCTTTGTCTCGGCAATCAAGTTCTTTAAGTCGGACTAGTGAGTTTCTTACGATCTGCATCGCCCCATAATCTGGATCGGATTCATTAGATGAACTCGATTCAGAAGAATCGAGCTCTTGTAATAGGGAAGACGATTGATGTATTTTTCCGTGCATTTTTCTGCAAAAAGCAATAAATCAAACCTTAGTAAACCAAATAATACTAATTTAAGCAGTCTAAAACACTCAAATAAAGATGCCTATAGTAAAATCAACATACTCATGTTTTATTTACCAATCTTATACCACCAAAACAAAAAGCATAAATTTATTATAATTAGTACTTTCAATATCCATGTAGGTAAGAGTATGTCTTTGTGTGAGTAGGAGCCACTTCCAAAAAATCGTAGAGGCAGGATGAAGTCTGCCAGGTTAGCTAGTAGTCATATGTGAGGGTGAAAGAAAAATATAAATGTTATTATTTTTCATTTATTTCTGAATAATAAAAAGAAAAAATTAGGTCTGCTTTTCAGTTGTGAATAGCTGTAGTCTACGTTTTTGATATACTATACGCGCATGTTTTTTGTTGCTTTTCCTGTCCGCTTTGTTGGTGTTGAACGTTTTTTTGGTGTACATTGTTCTTGTGGAACTGGAGGTGGCAGCGGCGGATTACCTGGATATCAACTTAGTGGGAAAGGTGTGTTCTAATAAGTCGTCTAGTAATGATGGATTCAAACAATTTACCAGTCTCTTGGGAGGTCGCTCCCATTGGTATGAACCTAGAGGCGGAGGTACCCTCCGTAGCGTGGTAAGTTCCAGAAGGCGGATCTTTACCAAATGGTCAAAATATGCAAAAATATGTTTTTTCGGTGAAATGAGCGAAATATGCGAATACAAAAAGTAAAAATATTTTGTTGAAAAAATTACTTCATTTCTATTCAATTTGTAAGGAATAAAATTACTTCTATGAATTGCAGGTTAGAGTAAATGGAAAACGAGTGTATGAGTTTTGGTTGAAATTAGAAGTATATTCCCACTTCTTTTGGTCGAAAAAAAGTGCACTCTCAAAAAGGCGCGAGCCCATCTCTAATATTTCTCTCTACTACCAAAAGCTGCCTAAAACCAAAAAAATTTATGCTATTTTACGATTCACTAAAAATCTTCGTGAACGGTCATCCAAGAGGAATCGAATCGCCCCTAATGATAAGTAAGAGTTGATCTTCGTTGCTGGTGAGAATTTCTGTTATTCCCTATTTGATAGCGAGCCCAGTTACTTAAATGGAAGGAAACTAATAGTCCAGATGCACCGTTTGGAACTTGTGGGGTGACTTGCATCAAATATTTTATTCCAGGAATTTTTTTAATCGATAAATTGAGACTGTCGGTATGTTTTTCAAAAGTATTCTTCGTAGAATCAGAGGTAACAGACAGGTTTTAATTGGACCGTTTAAAACGAAACTTGAATGAGGTTTTCCTTTGATAAACATTTATCCCACTTGGTTTACGCTGGAGTCTTCAAAAGTGTTTAGTGTAAAGAAGACGAGTATGTTTACGCGAGAACGAATATAAAGCAATATTCTGTAAAGTCGTTAGAGCAAAAGATCCGTAATAAGCCGTGCTTTAGAGAGTTCCGCTTAGGAGTGAAAAAAAACCGCACACGCGGGAATTATAAACAAAATAAAGGCATCAACGAAGAAACTTCAAAGACATAGCGGGTGTTTGAGTGGGTTTTCATTAAAAGTTTTATTTATTTTTACTCTAGTATGTGTATATTTCGAAAACAAAACGAATTTTCCTTTCTCATCGTGAACCTGCGAGTTGAAAAAATTTCATATCCAAGTAATAAAGAATACTTAAGATAAAAAAAAAATGTCTCCGCTTATAAGAAATAACATATATACCATTTTGAACCATATGATGGGTTAGTCTTCAGACTTGGATCACGTAGATATAGGAAATTTCGAGTAATGAGCACGAAGAGGGAATGAGAAAAAAAAATGAAGAATGTATGTCAAGCCTTGATATTAGAAATTGTTTTTTATCTCTCTCTATTGATTACATAGAATTGAGGGAAGAATAGAGTACACGCTGCGAATTGGTTAGACACGATTATAAAGAAAGAGGTTTTGGAAAATTATTTTCCGCCTTTATCGAGGTGCCGAAGGATTTTACCAATTACCAGAAAAATAATAAAAGTGGCCCCTCCTAGTATACATGTATCGTGAAAAAGGGTCTATTATCCATTTGTATGCGATAAGCCGCTTCTAATGGCGAATAACCGCAAAGCTGTGGAATAGCCTAAACGATGTTGTTGAAAAAGCAACCTACGACTGGGTTACGATTCGTATGTTTGTTTATTTTATACGCAATTTATACACCTATAGGTACACGAAACGAAAAATATGCCGGCTCGGAACGTACTCCACATCGTTTTAGACTAATAAAGGTGTTAGAAATAAACTTTACGACTTCGATTGCAACGCGAAAATGGGGAAAATAGGTTTTCAAATTTGCATATAACGATGGCGATGTAAAAGATGTAGGGTAAAATTCGAATTATAGTGCGAGCGAAAATATTTTTTGAATAATTCATAACCGTAGACTTTATTCACTTTCGGTTCTTAGCTTTATACATAATTTTTCGAGTATATTATGCGACCATCACGCGGATAATTGGCGGCTCGGATTAACGGTAACGAGTATTTTTTCATTCGTTGTCATCAAATTTCACTATTCAGTACGTTCCATTTTTTTTTTTTTCGTAAATATTTTCATTATGACGTGAATATTTTACTTATTTATTTTTAATACACGGTCACAGGATAAGCGATGAATGTAAAAGTTGGCGTGAGAGTCAAGCTCAAACATTGGCTTTTTACACCCGTTGCTAGTGTTATGTTTTTTTATGAAAAGTGTTTTGGAATGGTTGGTAACACTGCATTAGTCCATAAGCGAGTTTCACGTCGAGTGAAATACGTACATATTCCTCTGGATTTATATAGCATACATGATAATTTTTTCTAGAATGTACTGGTGACTAAAAAAATGTTACATCTTCCACAATATATATGTTACCGTTATACTCGAATTTCAGATGAACCCGAATTTTCTAGGCCAAATTTGAACGTCCTATTAGTCTCAGAACATTCTGGTATTACCTAAGCCAAACTGGTATCTCCAAAGAGCTGTTGGACAACTAATTTTGACTAGGCGAAACTAAAACATCTTACTAGCCTCAAGACGTTTTAGTTCTTCTGAGAAAATATAGGAAAAACTAGTTTATCAGGCTAATGCAAATGTGTAAGTAGTGAATGACAGTATTAGCTTGATTGGTGGAAATATTACGAATGAGAATGGGAGCAATGCTAAAAAAATATATTTACCACTTTCTCTATCAACTGCTCTTCATGTTCTTCCATCTCTAATGTTTCATTCACAACTGCAGTTTCTTCAGCCCTTACCGCAGTACTGCCACATAATATATGTACATCATTTCACAGCTATGTAAGCGAGGAAGATTTTTCAAAAATATTACCGTTTCTTATGGAAATCTGTAGTGAAAAAAAATACAAATTCAAATATTGAGATAAGATGTTTATTCTATAGACTACTACTCAGTATTCTCTGAAAGTAACACAAATCTCCAATATTTTTAGTGCATAGGAAGCAATTATGCTATTTTGCTTCTTAACTCTACATCATAATTCAAGAACTGAGTTTTGTGATATAGTACCATAGCTATATCTCTGTTCTACACACTATTTCTTCTGTTGAATTCATCGATCCATTCATTCATTGATTCATTCATGTAATGTGGATTAGAAATAGTGTGTGGAACAGAGGTATAACTACGAAGCTATTTTACTCGTAAAGATACCAACAAGAAGTACATTATTGATACCCCTACCTAATCTATACAGCGCAAATGAATGCGCCTGAAATATTTGTTAACGCAAACTAATGCGCCGGAAGGTTGTTAGCGCAAATTAATGCGCCTAAAATACCTAGCGCAAATTAATGCGCCTAAAATACCCAGCGCGAATTAATGCGCTTAAAAGTAGTTCTATGAATAATAGCGATAAAAGCGCCTAGGTTACTTGCTGTGTAATAAGCGCTTGGAGCGCCAGAAATGAACACTTGCTTGGTAGAAGGTTGAAGGTTTTAATTTAAATTGAAAAGAAATAAGATTCCGACAACAGTGAGCTCGTGGCTCTTTATATACTCGTCGATTAAGGCAACCTTTTGTTGGTGGCCAATTATGTTTAAATTTTGTGGCCGCATAAGAGTGAAAAAAAGAGTTTCTTTTTTAGGATCTCGAATATTGGTCACCAACAGCCAACCATTTGTGGCGTTACACTATGGTATGAGCCATATCATACAAACACTTAGGGCCGTATGCAAGAACGATACTTAACTTAAGCATTTGCTTAAGTAGTCGAAATTGGATACTTAAGAATTACTAAACAATAGCCATGGCGGAAAGAAATGAACGTTAAGTACAATGCTTAAGTTAAGTATCGTTCTTGCATACGGGCCTTACAGTTCTTGTGATGACAGTAGTACTTATATAAGATGGAATCACATTGGGTTTCAATTCACAAACAATACTATTTTCCATTCACGAGAACGGAATAATCATTTTCATAGAAATGTTATTAGCTGCATACTCTTGGTTAGGTAATGATAATAGGTATCATCAGTGGTGATAAATCGAAAAATTTCAACCAATTTTCCTTCCGTTATTTTTGAGTAAATCTTGTTGGAAAATTAAAATTGAAAAATAATAAAATTAACTGGGTTTTGTATATTTTCTTAAGCGTTTCTCGCTATTTTTTGTCATCACGTTGTAAGTATTTCGTGAATGCGAGTTCACGCTCGCGCATGCGCAAAAGGTATGCTTTGTAAAGTGCTCCTAGAATGTGTTTTTCGAAGTCTCTAAACGAGCTACCATTTCATAATGTAATGGCTTTCTATTTCTATGTTCTGAAGTGGTGCTTACACAAATCTAATTAGTTATTACTTGTACATAACAAAAGATAGGATAAAGGTTGGAAGTATAATGCTCTGAAATCATAACTGGTAGCAATACTTTACATTGAAAGAAATTCCTAAATTTCTATTAATCGTTCATATATGTAATGGTCGAAATGTATGTGTGGTACTGCATAAATAATTCGATGAAATTGTTATTCGTGGTAATTTGTCATCATATGAGACCAGTTAGGTATAATTCGCTTCCATTGTAGTATGAATAGCCTAAAATACATTATTGATTGATGATTTACAAATGAACCCTTTGATTACTTGTGAATGCGTGAATTAAATAAATACGAATTTTCTCAACAAGTCAAATAGATATGTGTGTAGTCTTCGTTCTCTACAAATTAAATAAAAATGTAGGAGTAGTTGCGAACGCCTTATAGTCGTTCATATATTCCTGGAAGTAACGAATCCTGGTAACGATGTTTAATGAACTAAATACTGAGGTCAGCATATCTCGCGTGATGGAAAGACAGGCAAGTTTTCAGTTTTATAATATGCATACGCTTACACCTCATAATAGTAGCGTAAGTTTTCGTCGTATAGTGAACTAGTGAAATAAAATATCGTGAAACTTCGGTTGGGAGTTTTTTTTGGCCATATTCAGCCGGAGCGCATAAATTACCATATCAAATGCTCTTGGTGAGGTGTTGGAAATTCAACGCCGGAAACGTACATATTTGTATAGAATATAACTTGAACGCTGCGCTGTCGTGATCATTCCACCAAACATCGAAAAAAATCTCTTCAATTTATATTACAATTTTCTTGTTATAGTATCGATTTGAAATAAATCATGACCGATTTATTTGCATATTTACGAGAGCTTTTCTACTAAAACCATATGTAAAGAATGGAGAATGGCTTATTGCTAAACTCATTTGTTGATACCAATTCGTGTTGCTTTTTGTTTTTTTTTTTCATATGTTCAAGTTGATATCGTGTATATACGCTGTATAGTACAGCTCTATGAATAGAAGTGTGTCTGTTGAGGATGTGCTGAGAAAAATTTAACATTCAAGAATGTCACACTGTATTACAAGATACATATAAACTCAAAAAAGTTTCGCAAAATTATTTCTCTTTTCTTTACATTCCTGAATATATATGAAAGTAAATAAATAAAATCAGAACGATATGTTGGCCTCTCCAGAATGTATTACAGCGCTGGTTGGTAAGTTGCGGAACCCTCAAAATTATTACTTATATTTTATTCCCTTATACCATACGAGTAAAACGTAGTGTTATTAATTCGTTCATAATTTAGTTAAGAAGCAACGATTTTAGTGAAATTTTGAATAGAACATTTTTTTTAGAAAAAATTTTATGATCTTTTCAAAACTTAATTTTTATTTTTTCACTGTGTTCATACCTTATACAGAAATGTTTGAGCAGTAAATTTTTTGAAAAACTGTCAATCTTTTGTATAAGAACGTCTCAGTCGGATTTCAGATCAATGCTATATTGGAAAGAGTAAACACTGTATTGGAAATATTAAATAATTTTCCACTAAGAATTGTAAGAAAATAAGTTGTAATAGTCCAACAAGAAATCCGCCTGTAAAAGGACAAGTCCTAATGAATTACTCATAATTACAATATGGTGCTATAAAACATGAACCGGTTGGTGGTTTATGGATAAGCAAAAAGCCCAAACAAAAGAATAAATAGAATACACTTCGAGCTTCGTTATAGAAAGTTCAAAGTATGTAACCCCTGTTTACTTGAAAGGGGTAGTAGAATTTGGTATAATATAGTTTGGGCAGTCATCGAGAAGGTTGACTGTTGAAATAGAAGTGCTCTTACAGCTCAGATGTGAGCTTACTAGACTCACTCAGTGTTTTGCGATTTCGAGACATTACATGTCATAGTTATTTCAAGTTGGACATAATGTGTCCCAGTTATTTCACATCTGGCATTTCGTGCTGGAGTATTTGAAGTCTGACATTACTTGTTAAAATTATTTCAAGGTACGTACTATAGTTATGTGAAATGAATATTACGTGCCATTGTTATTTCAAGTTAGAGATGATGATGATTTGAAATTGAACATGAGTCGAAGCTGAGAAACAGTTCAGGCTATTAAATATTATAAGTTGAGTTTGTCAAATCATTTGATCAGTGAATTAATACATTTTTCGCTGAAATCTTGAGAAGTATGTCAGATTGCCCGAGCTGTAGAAAATAAATTAATCGCTATGGTTTCAACGAGAAATAAGTCTGGAAAAACAACGGGCATAAATATTATAAATCATAAACCGGTTAGTGGTTTACAGATCAACTGAAAGCCCTAAACAAAAATAAAAGGAACACCACTCTGGCTTCATGAGAAAAAGTTCAAACTCCAAAGTAAGTTAACCCTGCTCACTTCGAAGCGGAAGTAGAACTTTTGGTTCATTATATAGTTTCAGCAATCTACAGAAAAGTTTGACTGTTGAACCTAAAGGGTCCTTGCAGAATGTTCTATTCAAACTTACATTAAATATGTTAAATAATTAACATTACGTTAAATTAAATCAGAATAATATGTGAATCATGTAGAGGGTTCCACAACTCTTCATCTAGCGCGTTATGATTTATTATTGAGGTTGCAACTTTTGAAACTAAAAATATTAATAAGAGTGATAAAAATTAAAATAAGGGTCTTATATATTGAGTTATATGGCCAAATTTTGAATTATTAATTTTTTTTTTTTCAATTCAAAAGAGATAATAACTTTTAAAAGAAAGTATTTTATGTAGAATTGTTTGCACTCTTTCTAAAAGTGGCAACAATAAATTTATATATGCAGTAATTTAGTAAATTCAATTTCGAATTTCGTGATCTTGGTTTGTGATTCTGTGATACTGAGCGATCATAAATATGAAATTATAACTATTGTTGACCACTGAAACTTGAAACAATTTTTCACACTTCTCGTCTCAATCATTTTCAAGTAATATTATAAAAAAACTAAAAAAAAAAAAAAAAACAGGAATTGGAATTTCTTCATTTATTAGACCCTTTTTTCAATTCTTATCACAATATACGACAGCAACATGCCACAACTTCAATTGAGAGTCCACTGGCAGGAATAAACTTTACTTCTTGAGGGGTGAGGAAGACGGTAAGTCAAGAAACCAATCACTCTTATCACTTTTATACTACCATTCCCCCTCAAGTTTCATCATTTTTCCTACCGATAAAATATCGACAGCATACCCTAAACGTTGATAATTGTTTTTTTTTTTTTTGTTGAAAACACCTTCCACTCAAAATACCTCCCTAGAAAATTCCAGTATCCTTAGACCATTTAGTATTTAACATAGACCGCGCTAACTAATGCAAAATCACGTTATCAGTGGCTCCAACATATGAGTGATTCTATAAGCGATTCAGTCCAAACAAATTGAATTATCAGTGATTATCAAGATTTTTTTCCGGGTTTTATTTTATTAATGTTGAAAATGTGTTAAAATGAATTAATGAATTGATTTTTGAAACCTGCATTGCTTGTGGTGATCGAGATTCCGATTTCAAGGTTTAAGTAAGTATTTATGGCTTTTTGTGCTTTATTTCGTAGTCAATGTGTTTTACATACTTCCTAAAGAAAAAAGATGCGAGGGAAAGATGGCTTAGGAATTGTGATGTACTGCCACCATACGAATTCTCAAAATCTGCAAATATGTGCCCTGCACTTTGCAGAAGAGGCATTCTCTACCCGAAACAGAAACAGTTCGTCGAAGAAGGTTACGGAAGAATGCAGAACCCAGTTTTCGAGTAGAGTTTGCATGGTATTCTTTATTTAGTTGAAACAGAACGCATGTGTTAGTGACTTCTAAAGTCCAGAAAAAATTTTAATTCAAGTCAAATGAGATCTTTTGAAAACATATGAGTGAAACTGAATAAAGAAATACCTACAAACTCTACTCGAAAACTGGGTTCTGCATTCTTCTGTAACCTCTTCGATGAACTGTTTCAACGTGATAGAAATCACTGAGTCATAGGAAAAATTATTTTTTTACACATAAAAGAGTAATTTGTTAAAAGAATTACGAAAAGAATTCTTTAAAAAGTTAATAATCACGTATTCATTTCATATAGCTAATAAAATTATTGATAAATTGTGTTTGTTTGGAACTGAATCGCTTATAGAATCACCCATATGTTGGGACCAGGTTCTTATCAGTTAGAGCGGTCTATGTTAATACTAAATGGTCTAAGCCAGTATCGTAATGCAGTGTTACCAGGGTTATCATGGTTGAAGTCGCAAGTTTCGTCGACTCGAACGCCCAAATTTATAAATAAACCCTGAGCGATTTCTACGATCATCTAAATTTGAATTGAACGATGGGAAATCCAGCTCTTTGGAGTTATTAATAATTGATGATTCATTGATTCGTACAAGACTCACGAAAACAAAAATGTCTAAAAATGAAACTGGTCAGAAGGGTGATATTGAATGAATTTGTTATATATTTTGGCATAGTAAGAAATCGCCCAATTTGCGAGTAGTCGCCATTCCATATTTTCGATCGCAAAAATCATGTTGGAAGTCGCCCATTTTGGGAAAAATCGCCCAACCAATGGCTATCAAACGCAACCATTATATCGACTACGTGTTTCTAAATTGATGTATTTTAATTCTGACTTCACCTAAGAAAATTGTTTTTTCTCCTCTTTTTCATGTTAAAATTTCAAATTTTATGCAAAAAATATTTTAATACTCTACCTCGCTTATTAGAGTGGATCTTTATGGTACATTTTTGCAAAAACCATTTCTGCTTTACTTACAAACATTTCTATTTTCATCATCGTCTTATATCAGTACAGAGGCTGACATCTGATATCAAAATCGGATAGGTAAGGCTTTCGCTCTCAAAATTAAATTATGTCTAAAAACATAGAACTCGAGTTTAAGGTTATATTATGAGTCAAGTACTTGGTTCTTTGATGTCGTCAAGTCTCGCGTTTGAGTAGTGAGTACCCATTAAACTGTTTCTAAAAGCGAATTTAATCAGGGTGGAAATTTTATGGATGGAAAAATTAAAGATACACCCGAACAACGGATGAGATCATGCAACGTTGGATATTTTTTACTGTATTTCTTCGTGTTGTCTATGACGACAATTATGAAAATGGATAATGCGTTACCTCAATTACCTTCACATTTCACATGTGTTTCTAACATTAAAAGTTGTAATGCCGTGTAGAATACGAATTTTTGCTACCAAGCACGGTTAATGGAAGCGAAATAAATTTAAGCCGAAGGAGACTTGTGAAAATGTGGAAAACTAGGTTAAGTTGCTTTTTTCGTCATTTCATAATAGCTTTATTAAAGCGTTTTGCAATAAGTAGCCGAGTACTTAGCGCGACTAAAAACCACAGTATGCGGATAGAACGTAATCTACATTTCAAAGTATTCTGTTTATTTAAAAATTCACCTAGCGCAGATTTTCCAATAAGATTATTTGTAACAAGAAAGCGCCACTATCACGCGTCGCCGAGATGTAATTACAAATGGCCGCAAATTAATTGGCGACGAGAGATGGTGCAAAAAACCCCGTCGAGTATTCTCAATTTAACGTGTTTATTCGATACGTGCGATTTTAATTTTCCATTAATGAGGAAACTCTTTTGTAACTTTTGCGCTAGCGACGATGATGATTGTTTTTTCGTATAGATACAATTTTTTTTTTTTTTGAAATCTTTGATGTGCTCGTTTGTCGATAACACAAAAGAATTTTTACGCTTTGCGACTTCTACGTTGTAATTATGCGAACACACCGTGTCTACTTGAAAAATTATCGATCATTGCATTTCCGTTGATGCATTTTGCTTTTTTAACTCCGACGCGGTATAACATTCTACCGCAGTATCCCAGTTCCACCGATTGGATGTATAAACGTCGAAATTTAAGGCCGTACGAGTAATTTGACGTGTGATATGTGTATCGTATATTCCGTAGATATTAATTCCTTTATTTCGATGTATGGCTGGCTTGAATTATTCACGTACTACGGTCGGTATTTTACGAGAAAAATATATCGATTTTACCGGCGAAATGAAGGCGATATTTTTTTTTTATGCCTCACTGAAATTTTTTTTTCCTGTGATCAGCTTAATATTATATTATCTTTCTTTCTTTAGAAAAGCAATTTTTCACTTTATTTGCGCTAGATGAGAAAAAAAGAAACGTTTGAGTTGTTCGACCAATTAGTTTTCATTAAAGGTGTTTCTTTGAGCGAAAAATCAACTTAATTTAATTTCGTTTGTTTCGAATGTCAAATTAAAATTTCAAGTGTATTCGCTTTGGAAAGAAAAAAACTTCTTTTGGTTGAAAAAATCCGTAAGCAGCCTTGCCACATCTCTGGAGCTGAGTTTTTAATGAGAACATGGTAAAACCTTTGACTATATAGTATATGGACCGCTCGAACTGTAAAAACGTAGTCAGCCAATATAATACAACTAAATGGAGGTCGCATTTCCAAAAACGCTTCTGCGCATCATAATTCTGTCATTCGAAACGTCGTGTTTCCCTGTACGCTAGGAAAGCAGGGTAAAGCGGGACGAAAGCGGGAGGCATTTTAGGTAAGGAACTTCAGTTCATACATGCGCAGATTCGTTTTTGGAATTGCGACCTTCATTTATATTGGCTGAATATCATAACATTGCGCTAACTGGAGTTCAAGCGGTCCATATACTATATAGTCAAAGGGTAAAACTTGCAGACTCAAATCCATTACCGAAACTGGATAACCTCTTTTTATGGTCCCCAACATCACCTCTTCTGCAATAAAATTGTGTCTCCATATTATACTGAATTTTACAGGATGATAAAAACTAACATTTGACAAGTTGCAATTTTTGAAGATTGTCATTTCTGCTGAATGAGATATAGCATTACCATGAAGCATATTCATGAGGAAGTTTTGTGAAAATCAAGTTATTCGAAGAATAAAATGAAAAATAATATATTGAATCATTAGATAATTTTTTTACAACTATTACGAAAACACTACTGGTATGTAGTACTAAAATACTACTATGGGATAATATCTATTCTATCTGTATGCATATATGTACATGTCATGTGGTACTTACATTAATAACTAGCGCTCTGAGGTGATATTGAATCAAATAATAGTTACATAAACTGCGGGAAAGACTATAAAAAATTAATTTACATTAAATGTAAATCATAACGAATTCTTCCCTGTTTCCGAAAATTACATAATTTAGCTTGAGGAATACTAAAAATAATTTTATCAGCATTTTTTACAAGTCATTGAAGATTAACATATATCTATACTGCCGTCCACGAAACTAGACTCTCCTGATGAGTACTTTGTTGTCACATTTATTACTAATAATGTAATATAATTAAGGAAGTGCGAAATCGTTCTATTTTTAACAATCAAATGTTATTAAAATGAATGATAAGCGTAACGAGCGAACCTCTGATGCGAATCACAATTCCATTTTATAATCATAGTTGGTTTATTTAAAGAGATTTGGCAACGTTTTCTTTATAATAGCAGACATGTCATTTTTTGTGAAGGGACATAAGGATATCGTTTCGTGAACATAAAATTTGAGCCGCAAATTTTTTTTGAATTTATAGGACGTTTAAACTGTTTTTAATTTTTTTTCGAAATTTACCAATTTTGGTTACTTTCCAAAACAATTGATGAAAGGGGATTTATTGCACAGTACGCGCTCAATTTAGGCCATTCAAACTTGAGCAACCAAATATGCCCGATTTTTATTCCACAGGGGTTCTTAAAGTCTGAATTTGATAATCCAGATATTTGTAATATACGAGTAGAAATGATTTTTTATGTCTTTCCATTAATTTAATTATTTATTTTTTATTTTAATTAAATTTTTAATATGCGTTATATTTTTTATGAGATTTTTTTCATTTTAAAGATTTAATAATGAAGGTTCAACGTCAATATTTTTATATATATTCCAGTGGCCCGCACGCATATTTGTCGAATTTTGAAATTTCGTTCCTCGCAACTTTACAATACTTAAAAGTTAATGAACAATTGCTCCAACTCGAGAATACCTATTACGAGCGTTTTTTTCACTCGATCACATTGACATGGTGTAGAAATCATGCGTATAAAGAGAGAAAACAACGTGAAGGATCACTTACCAATTGTGTCCGAAGTTCGCCAATTTTTTCATCTTTTTCAGAACACTTCTTTCTTTCATCTTTTAGCTCATCTTTTAGAAGCTCAAAATGAACTTCTAAACAAGACAAGTTCTTGGATTTCAGACATTTTTTAAATTAACGTAAATTTTTAACATTTGAGTATTAATGTAGCAGTATGGAGGGATAGAAGCCACAGGGCTGTAATAACGGATCTTGTTTCCATCCGTTCCCGTTCCGGTATCCATTCCTGAGTCATTCCGTTAAGTTTCCGTTACGTTACGGTACGTTCCGTTTCGTTCCATTTTATTCTTTACCCTTTTTTTTTAGTACGAGTTGATATAAGTTATGCGTTGGAGTCTCGTCTTTTTTTAATTTTTTTTTATTGATGAAAGTGATAGTAAAAAATTTAAAATAAAAAAAAAATCGAAAATCAAACATAAACATTTAAACAATGACTCAAAATTGCAAATAACGCAAAATGACTTACATTGTAATCATTGTATGAATCAACGACAATGGACTGAGCAGTTTTGCCACTTTTTTTTTCTTTTTGAAGACTGATTGATAATTGATTGACTTATCGATTGAAGTCAGTTTACAACTTTGAAAACGTTTGAGTCATTTAAGTTAAAATTACTTAGAGCCTTTCACTCAATCAGTTTAGGTTACAGTCAGGGTAAAAATACTCAGTCACTTAGTAGTTAACTAAAGTTAATAGTTAACGATTAAGTTACCATCCCCTGTTTTTCACAAATTCACAATTCTACTGCGGTACTAAGTATTGAAGTTAATTCAAAATAATCAAATTTAAGTTTCACTTCCAAAAATGTACATTGCACTGGGCTTGGAAGGTAGGAACAATTTTGCCAGCATTCAAATTTCAAAAAATGAAAACAATGTAAAATAACGAAACACTTATGAAATTGTTCCGCTACGTTCCCTTACTGAAATTAATAAATTGCCCGTTACGTTCCGTTATTCCATTACGTTCCATTCCCTTTATTACAGCCCTGTCAGAGACAGCTTGAACTCACGACCACCAGCACATCTCATGATTAAATGGTATTTCGATCCCCTCGTCTTCCAAAGCGATCGAAGAATTTGCACAACTTTCTCTGATAATAGACTGCTACTTTTTGTCTGCAATGCTTCCTTTATTTTTTTATTTTTTTTTTCTTTAATGTGATTAGACGATAATGTGACGATTTGCACAGTGATTGTATTTTGCCAACTGGTATTTTCAATAAAGTTTCTTCAGAATATTAGAGACGGAATTCGTTATCTATCCAATACACGCCGATTCACTCAAACCTCCCACTCTATTTTTTAATCTTGCCCAAAAAGAATTGAGTAAGGCGCGAATCTATGGTACCTCCTTCTCTCTCAAGTGCTGCTAATAATTATGGTGAAACCAATGTTACCATAAACTAACATTACAACATATCATTGATCAATTAAGTACAAGTAGTCTAATATGTGAATCTTCTGAAAACATTTATAGACTCTAATACCTTACTTCTTCTCTGATAACTCTACTATTAAGAAAAAAAATGATAAAAATTACCACATGAATTTTTCACTAAGAGATACTGAGGAATTTAGGAGTTCTAGTAAGCTGATGAAAAATGTCTCCCATTTTCACGTCCGTCTCTGTACGTAGTGTTGAAATCGTCAAAATGAACAGGTATACGAAACATTACTCAATGAGAAGGGAGGAGGAGAACTTCCACAAAAAACTCAAGTACCGGTAAATTAGAATGTCGCGTATGAAGTTCGCAAAGGCTCGAGTGTATACATGGTAAACCGTGCAAGTCTTATAATATCCGTCCATTACTGCGATGAGGGCGCGTACACTTGGGTTAAAATTTCGAATTTTTACAGACACGAATATCGGTAAAACATATTGATGGTTTTTTACACGCTCCAAAAACGTTGAAGATTTTTAATAATGTATCGACGAGGGATGTATAGGGAAAAGAAAGTGTAAAAATGAAACGATGGAACGGGCTAACAGACTAGCAGAGGTTAATGCTAATGGATAATTCTAATATTTGACGGAGTAAGAGGAAGTTTGCTTACGTAATTTATTCGCGTTTTGATTTATACGTAGCAGACGCGCGCGGTTTTGTTCTGTTCTGTTTTCAACGACAATAGAACCAGAATTCATTATTTTTGCCTTTTACCTCTTCGTCGTTTTACCCGACGGAGGCTGTATTTTTTATCATTTAGACCTGTATGTTGTTTTTACATACCGTTATTGTAACTATTTCTGAATTACATTTGTACCCTGTTTACACGCTTCTTTTTTTCCCTACTATTCTTCAACTTTTCAGTTTTTTTTTTCAATTTTTATTTCACCACTCGTATTGTAATACTTGAAAATATTCCGTGGTCCGGTGATTTTGAAAAATCCCCAGTTTTTTTGGCAAAGTCGGTACTCGGATTTCTTTCATTTTCTGTGCAAGCAAATAATACATACTCGCGTACTCGTTCAAAAGCTCCTCGCTATCGTATGTACGGAGCACAAACGTATGGATCATAGGGTTGATATTTCACATTGTTTGAAGCGGTGAAATTTCCCATAAAACCGAATACGTAATTTTTTGTCAGCGATTTTTTGTTAATTTATAAGTCTACTGTATTATCGTTCGGCTGCACAATAGAAAATTCAAGTGGCACGTTTGAAAAACATGGCGTCACTCGGTCGTATTAAAATTCATGTAAAAAGAGATTATGTAAAGCAAAACCCATATTTTAATTTTCATCTGAAGAACTCTGTTAGCCTATATGTGTTTTAGGACGATTTCATTATTTCATATTTCCGATGATTTTTTTCCCTTCGTGTTATTTTAAATTTAATATCATTCAGCGCGTAGGATTTATTTATTTATTTTGTTATTTAGCGTTGCTACAACCTTATTTTTGGTTATTCGCGACAGAGGGCGATTAAACTTAGGATTACATTAGATTAATTCTAGTAGTTTACGTAGTTACATTTAGAAAGATGGGTGTTCTTGAGTTTTCTAGGTTTTGTTTTAAGCTTTTGTGTAGTCTCCATATCGTCTTTTAGGACTAATATTTCGGACAGTTTTGGACTATATGTTCCACTGAGAAGAGAGTTCTGCAAACGGTGCGTTGCGGGGGTTGTTGACCCGTTGGAAGATGTTCGTGTGTTATTTTCGTGTGACCAGTGCGTAGTCGTCCAATTGCTGTTGTCCATTTTTTTGGCCATGTTTTTGGGTATTGTCATGCCTTTGTGTACGTTTTGATTTCTCGTAGTTTGTTGTTCGGTGTGTTCCCCCATTCCTCTTACCACCTCATCCATATTTTACTTTTTGTGTATGCGATTAGGTCCCCTGGTGGAATTGGGTGTGGGGCTGTTTATTCTGATATCAGCTTCCCATGTGAATTTGGAGGATAGATAAAGCAAAATGACCTTTGAAGGGGAATGTTTCAGGAAATTTCGTGAATTTTCTATTATTTCACTCGCCATGTTGTTCTATCAAGTTATTAAAAATTTGAAAAATATGGATTCACATTACCATTGAAAGCAAGAAATACTATTGGGACCCGAACAACCGCTTGAGCACTAGTGTTATAGTGAGGCTCTATGGGGCATGTATGATTTTATCAGTAGTTTCCACCAATCAGACCAAGGTTTATGAATCACTTTAAACACGTAGCCAGCAAATTTTTCTAAATACACAAAGAAAATGAACGCTTTGTTTACATTATACATGCCCCATTCAGCTTCGCTAAAGCAGTTGCACTTTTCGCCACTAGATTTCAGCCACTTTGCGTTCGGGTCCCAATATATTCTAAATTTTACTTCCTAAGTAGTTTTGGAAGTGATAAGGTAATAGTTTTCACACTTTGTACTGGGCTTGGCCAATAAACATGAATGGTTAGCAACGTTATTTGCAAACGTAAACAAGCCCTGCAGCGCAGAAGAAGCTGGTGCATCAACCACAGCGTCTCAGCCTTCCTGAGAAGAAATGGCACTGCCGGAGAAATGGGCGATAGAGGCAGAAAACCAGCCACAGGGAAAAAGGAGAAGGAAGGCTGAATCTCAGGGAAATTAGGGGGCAAGAGCTACTACTGCATAAGCAGCAGGATGTCATGGTACAACTCGAGCCATGAGTAAAAAGATGCGCAAACGCCAATGTTGGGAACCTCCAGGGGTGTCCAGCAGGGGCTGGATTCCTCCCATCCGTGCAAAAGATACGAAATGAGGCAGGAAAGAGCCCACCCCCAGCTGATGATGTAGATGTTCCATGTACCCAGTGGGCCCCTGAAGTAATGTTAAATGGCAGTTCCGGGGATCCTCCTCCAGCAGGGAGACAGGAAAAAAAACAAGCCCTAATTGAAAACTCAGCCCGAATAATGCGGCATGAATGCTTACTTTTTTTTTGGAAATACTGTAACCTGAGTAGACTTTTTTCGATTTTTACGAAAGTTTTCGTCTTTTAAATCCGATGAAATAAATTTTTCACTTTTTAAAAAGTTTGTACTTCAGCGGTATTTGGCGGGTAAGTTTATATTTAATGAAGCGACGATTAATCGTTCAACTTTTTTAAACGTTCGTGGTCGTTAAGCGTGAGCGGGTAAATACGCGATGATAAATTATTCGCAGTTTTCTTTGAACATGTATATTGATGGGCAATTTGACGATGAGCTTATTGCATCAACAGCGAGAGAGAGAAAATTGACCATACTTTTCGAAGACGTTTAAAATTTCGATTCTTGGTTAAATTTAAAAAATGTATTTCTCACCAAAAAAAAAAAAAAAACAAAAGGAAACGTCTATTTTTGATATTCATTGGAAATCTGGAACGCGGGTTTTATACAGGAAATGGGTATAGGGCATTACGGTCGACTAACGTTAGATAATTTTTTTTTCAAACGCTTTCTACTTTTCCGCTAATAAATTCGTCTTAACAAGGCACCGTATTATGAAACTGTTCTCGCATACCAATCGGGCCATCGTATCCGCAGACCCTTTAAATTACATCATCTTGTATTAGGTTTACGGAAATGGTGAACGTTGAACCTTAATGTTATAGTATGCCATTCGAGTATCCACTTAAATTAGACTATTGAAAAGCTCCTTTTGATACACGTGTCCAAAATGGTCTATTTACCAAATAAAGAAAATTTATCAGATCTGAAAGAAAAATATATTCTCCTGCTTACCGATGAGAAAACCTTCGGCGCTTAATTAGTACCTCTGGTCGTACGTATTGCTAACACGCTCGACCTATTTGCCTTTAGGTACACGTCGTATTAGTTGCAGTCGAGTTAATGAAGGAGTAATGTAAACTAGCAGATTTACATAACTGTCGTATAGGTTTGTTTGCATAACGCGTGCCCGCGTTGTGTATGTTATGTTGGGGCTAAAAAGTTTATTTACAGATTAACGATGTGTACCGGGGAACGCGAAAGTACCTCGGACAACCACTTCAAGTTTTTCAACTTATATTCGCTGGTTGGGTATACATTGCGGTCGTAATAACCTAAATCCTTTTAATCTCATTCCATTCCTAGGTAATCTACATTTTAAATGTATTAAACGAATGAGCGAAATTGTAGCGTTATTTTCTAATCACAGCGAGAGTTCAGTCGGTTTTTAGATTTGGTGGGCTCATCGAGTGAGAATTTACTTAATACATACGGTTACCCGCAGCAACATAATAAGTATGTAAGATTCTGATTTACGTTATCTTGTAGCCATTTGATGCTAACAGCAAATTTTTAAATTTATTACTATACCTTCATTCACAGTTTGTTACTGGAATCACTCTTATCAAATAACAAATTTAAGTTAGTAAATACCACGCCAGCTTCTCGTCTATCGAGTTATTTTAACATTTTTTCACCGGCTGCGAAAGAATATTAAATTTTGAAAAAAATATTTTTATGCGTTGAATGAGACTCAGATTTTCATGTTTAAGAGAAAACGATATTTGAAAGACGAGGAGCTGGCTTAGGTCTCATTAGGTTCTCGAGAAAAAAAGTTTTTATTGTGAGCTGAATTTTTAATTCTAAAACGATAGCTATTACATCCTACCTGATTTAGGAAGGGGATGGGGAGGGAAGCTCTTCAAATCTTTTCGTTTCAGACCATTTGTAATCATATAGCGAATTTCCAACTTTCTAGGTACATATTTTCCCCACCCATAGCGCCGGCGAGTATTCATGGAATTCGCTCAACACTTGTTGAGAGACTGTTCTTAGAAATGCGACAAAACTATTTTTTCGTTTATTCGATAAATTTAAAAATGGTGGATCACTCAAATTTTGAGGGAGGCAGAAAAAAGAGCAAATGGGTCAAAATTCTCGTTTTTGATCTCATATGAAAGAGTGAGTCATGGACACCAATATACGTGAATTTCAGCTTTCTAAGTGCATTTTGAAAAGAGTTAGAGCAAAAAACGGCTTTTTGAGGAAATTTTGAGTCATGAAATTTTTTGAATCTTCTATAGTTAGTTGGCGACCAGAATATGACTTCTTGAATTTGGAATGGCGGATTATCAAAATTTGAGTAGAGCTTGAGGAGCCTCAAATTAGTAAAAATGAGATTAATATGAACTCATATGATTATTGGAAATGAGAAATATACAATAATCTCAATTCACCTCCAAATATGATGATGGAGGAGAGAAGGAGGGCTGTCGATCTCAATATGCGGTGGGGCTACACAAAAAACCGAAAAATTTTTATTGACGTGTCATATGTTAAAATGAGTACAAGTGACTAACTTATTCTGATTTTAGTTTCCCAAGGAAGTGTGAAGTAGCTTTAAAGGAAAGAACCCTTTTTGGAGAGGAAATTGCGGCTAGAAATTTCATAAATCATCCATATCTTGTCACCAAATCGACCTAGAAAGGTCATACTTCGTGTGTAGGGTTAATTTATGACCAAAATATGACCTCTTCAGTTCGGGTCCAGATGGATCCAAAATGGCTGATCGTAAAAATTTTAAGATAATTTGAGGACCTTCATGTAGTTATGATTTGAGAAATATGTGTTCATATGATTATTGTATGGCAAAAAATACTACACTTTCTAAGTCGTTTTTAATGGGATAGAGTAGGAGTTTAAACTTGGTAATGGCTATGGCCTGTGGCCATGAAGGGTTTAGGGACGTTAAACCTGAACAAGTCCTAGTTAAAAACTCAGCTCCAGTAATGCGGCATGGCTGCTTGTTTTTTTTTATTTATATACGATTACTGGCTAATAAATTGGCCTCACCGAACGGAGTACAGCTGGAAATGAGGATCTATACTAAGAAAATATATATATATATTTACATAAAAAATGTTTTAATTTTAAGATTTTTTCGTCGTAAATTGAAGGTGCAGCATTGATCTAGTAATAGATTCTTGTTTCTATAAAATTTAAGCAGTTTTCATGTCACATGCCATCGATGGCAGGAGTCGATTTTAGATTTTAGAGACAGACTGTTCTCAAATACTTTCATTCTTTTCGAAAACGGTTCGATTTTTATGTTTCAATAATGACGACATCATAAATGAAAAATTAATTATTTATTTCCAAGCAATTATGTGTGTTCGACAAATAAATTCCACAATTGATCGAGCATACACGTAATAATGTATTATAAAAAAATATTTGTAATCGATAGAACATTTTGTTGTTACATGTATATTGTATACTCCGTTTCGTGAAGACGTTAGTCTATATTCATAATCGTGATATATTAAGCAGTAAGCACTTACTGATGTATCGATAACATTTTTGTCCATGCCGGTCTAAGGCATGCGATTTTATTGTACACGATAAACGCATTACTTGCATTACGAGTGAAGGCCGATCAATTACTATTCATTTGAGATAAAAAGGTATAATACCCACTGACTCCAACTCCTTCACGAATTAAGTAGACAAAATAGAAAAAAAGTTTTTCTTTAAAACCTCGTATCAACATCCTAGCGTAGGAATATTACTACTTCATAACTTCATTACAGATGGCTGTTGTAAATACCTTTCCTGCAAATTTTCCAAATCTGTTCCTCTTGCACACCTTTTTTAATTTTTGATTATTTTTTATTTATTTATTTTTTTTTTATTGAATATTCTCACTGTGTTTTCTTTTTCGTAAAAATGAATCTCTCGACAATTTTCCCGATTTTTCAACTTTTTTCCACATTTTGGGATTTATAAAGGAATAGTTATGGTGAAGAAAAAAATTAGAAAAAATGAAACCATTCTCGTCGTTCACCTTCCTTTCGTTAAAAAATCGTCGGTTTTTACATCATAACCGAAATAGACATCGAAAGGAGGAAATAAGTAGTATATCACTCGACGAACAGATACCCCAAAAAAAGAGAGGAAAAAACCTCGAGTGCCATCGAGCCGAGTCATAAATTCGGCGCTGCCATTAAACCGGCGTATCTGTAACGAAACCGCGTTAGTAAGTATAAGAAAGCTGTAATATTTCCGTTGCCTCGTTAAAAAGGAGGGATGGGGGATTAAATCAATCTTAACCCTCTCGCGGAAAATTGCGACCAGATTAAAAGGGGAAAAAAAAAATGAAATCGCTATAACAACGGAAGTGATTATCTAGTTTGCACTTGGGACTGGATACCAGAAATATGAGAGCTTGAGTAATGATTTCTAGTCGAATGACGAAATGAGCCCCCTGTGTGCGTGTATTATAGGCGTATAGGGTTTCACAGCGTATTAAAAGCATGCGGCGAATTATTCGAGTATAACCTTATAGGTGTACGTATCGTTGTAAAATTTACGCTCATTACGATAGAAGATACGCGCGGCCAAGATGGGAGAGAATTTATGAATTTAAACTTCTTAATGTCGCAAAGGAGATTATGGTTTTGGAAAAAGTATAAGCGCACCCTGTATACCAGAGCTCGGTCTCGAGGTGTTTTTATTTTGCATAGACTTAAAATATAAAAGCCGCTTTAAATTTAGAACACAATACTTTTAGGTATACCAGATACTTTGTATGGTATTAAAGACGAGAGTAAGTTTACCATTCGCGAGTCATTATTATGTCTGCAAAAATTCGTATCACGGAGTGTTTTTAATTTAACGAAAATACCGACGTAATGAAGATATTAACGTCGTCGTGCTCGATCCTACGCCGCAGCTTCGAAGTGGAGATGGAAGGTAGAGAAAGTTTGGTATATTCGGTATATTCGACGCGTCACATTTGTAGCGAAAAAGGCTTTGGTTTAAACTCGCAAATTTTCCTATAAGTATTTTTCTTACGACATTTTGAACAGATAAATGCGCATCTCTTATGCAAATATACAGAACTTTGTACACGACGAGTATTTCAATTTCAAAGCATGTTTTCAACCTATGTACAATACGTATAAGAAGACGACCAAAAAAGCTAATAAAATGCAACCAATTAATTCAACGATCGATAAATAAATGTGCGAGGAGTATCGTATCAGGGACATGTTGCTAGGCTCATAAACGAATTCTATTCTGATATAAAAGAGTCGTTTTTTATTTTTGGAATATTTTTCTAAAGTTGAACTTTTCATCCGCAGATTCTGCTATAAACGTGAGGTATTGTTATTTCGCATAAAGCGCATAAGTGTCATCTTAACTCGGCGAGGTGGTGACAGAAATAAAATACCGCGCTACACGTGAGTTCGAAATAAATTTTATCCCGTGTATGCTTCAAAGAAAATTTATCTTCAGTATCATATGGCTTTTTCAGTCGACTGCGAGCGTTTTTTCTCTCAATTTAGAAGTTTATCCGGATTTCTGAAATCGTATTTTATCAAATACTCGTACGTACAACTTGTCGATCGAGCAACGAGGTAGTTTTACGTGTGGAAAAATATATTCCATATGCTCAGCTCATTTGCAAACATACGAGTTTGAATGTAGGAGGAGTGCGGGTGCGGTAGTGTGTCATTTATAATATACTAATTATTATATTCCGAATAAACATGATGATCTTTTACAATAGAACGCATCGTTTGTTTTCATTTCCGCACCTCGTGTGTCTCGTTCATTCATTAAGTGATTTTATCTTCCGTGACTTGATCAACGTTTGTATTATTTACCGAATAACGTGTTTTTCACGCGTATTGAGAAGGTGACAGATGATGAGTTTTTTTTTCGAAAAAAAAATAAGAAGCCATTATATGATTTTTTTTTGTAGCCACGGATGCTCTATTCGATGAGAATTTGTTATAATTGAAAGGGTATCGGTAACAATGGCGGCTCGCGAAAACAGAAGTTTTGAGCTGGCCGTAGTTAAAGCTTAAACCCACTTCACAAATCAACTTGAAATTTTCCAAGATTCTATTGACAGCCTTACTCAACACTTAGAAACCACTAGACTTTCAAAAGATGTTTTAATAACCGTGTTTACGTCAAATTTTATGAGACAACAACGACCCCCTTATAAAAAATGTAGTCATTCACTGCAACGTGCAATGTGGCACGTTGATTATTTCAATGTATTAAAAAATAATATAGGAGTTCATCTATACCGTAAGAAAATCATCTCAGATAAGGGAGAGGACAGAGGTAGCAGACTGAAAATTGGTGTAATGCCGATAGGTTCTTATATGTATTATATATGTATACTACAAGAGTATAGTGCATATACACGTATCGTATGCAGATTTTTTGCCCAGGACAAACTTCCTCTTCCTATAATTTGTATTTGAAATAGGAAAAACCAAAAAAAATAAGAATTGAATTCAATATAAAAGCAAGAAGAGAACCTGAACAAACTAAAGATTCAAATTAATAATATTGATTCCTTGAAAGCGGAGTTTCTAAAAAACATAAGCAGTCATGCCCCATTATTGGAGCTGAGTTTTAACTGGGGTTTCTTCAGGTTTGGAAGTAACGTTGCTAACCACTACAAGCCACACCCAATACAAAGTCTGAAACACCCCTACCCTTTCAAAACCACTTGAGAAGTTAAGTTTAGATCAAAATTAATGTAGTGCGGGGGTTTCGTATACAAAAAAAAGGAACACGAGCCGCGATGCGTAATGTTTATTTCGAGTATGAGAGAAGAACTAAACTAGTCACATTTTTGAAGAACTACCAATTACGAACTACTAGGGTTGTTAACGCTGACGCTAGGAAAAGGAGAAAGCTAACAGACAAGGAAACCAGTTTATTGAGTGCGCCGACCGGTGGTACAGTAAAAGGAACGAGTTCGTGACTCACGATGAAGGAACGACAATTACGTGTAGAAATGGGGAAAGAAGAAAGGTTGTGGAGAACGTACCAAGGATGAAAGGAAGACTATTGAGGTGACGCAAACACGCGGCAGTACTATTTCTTGTCATGCAATAATCATATGAACACAAATTTCTCAAATTATAACCACTTGAGGCTGTTTAAATTACTCTCTGTTGATGATCCGCCATTTTGGATCCAGTTTGACTTAAATTCAAAAGGTCATATTTTGGTCATTGATCATTCTAGGTCGATTTGGTGACGAGATAATGTGAAAGATTCATGAAATTTCTCGCAGTAATTTCCCCTTCAAAAGTGGTTTTTTGCTCTAACTTCAATTCAAATTCACTTACGAAGCTAAAATCAAACAGGTCAGTCACTTAGACTCATTTCATCATATGACACCACAATAAAAAATGTTCGACTTTTCGTATACCAACCATCATATTTTGAAGTCTATAACTCATCCCATCTTCTCTCCTCCAACATCATGTATAAAACATCAAATTTTGATAATCTGCGATTTAAGAACCACTTTAACCTAAACTTAAGAGTTCATATTTTGGTCATCAACTTACGCTGTACACGAAGTATGACCTTTCTAGGTCGATTTGGTGACGAGATATGAAAGATTAATGAAATTTTTTTTACAGCAATTTCCCCTTCAAAAAGGGTTTTTTCCTTCAACTCCACTCCACATTTACTTGGGCACATAAAATCAGAATAAGTTAGTCACTTGAGCTCATTTTATCGTATGGCTCGTCAATAAAAATTTTTCGATTTTTTGTGTACCCCCACCGCATTTTGAGGTCGATACCCCTTCCTTCTCCCCGCCGTTATCATATTTGGAAGTGAATTGGAATTATTGTATCCTTCTCATTTCCAATAACCATATGTGTACATATTAATCTTATTTTTACTAATTTGAGGCTCCTCAAGCTCTACTCAAATTTTGATAATCCATCATTTTGCTTCCATTTTGATCCAAATTCAAGACGTCATATTCTGGTCGCCAAATTCACTGATGTTGGTGTCCATGACTCACTCTTTCATATGATATCAAAAACGAGAATTTTGACCCATTTGCTCTTTTTTCAGCCTCCCTCAAAATTTGAGTGATCCACCATTTTTAAATTTATCGAATAAACGAAAAAGTAGTTTTGTCGCATTTCTAAGAAGAGTCTCTCACCCAGTTTTGAGTGAATTCCATGAATACTCACCGGTGCTATTGGTGGGGGAAAATATGTACGTACCAAGAAAGTTGGACATTTGTCAGATGATTACAAATAGTCGGAAACGAAATGATTTGAAGAGCTCCCCTCCTCCGCCCTCTTCCTTGATGAGGTAGGATGTAATAGTTATCGTTTATTGTTTTTTTTTTTCAATTTGTCATTTTCTAAATTTTGCAAATTTTTTTCAGTCAAAAGTAACATTGAAAAATACTCGATAAATTTTTTTTCTCTATTGATATCCTTTTTGAAAATTTTGGTTACTTTCTTCATCTGAAAAGGTAACTAAAGTTACTGAAAAATTTTGAAAATCGCTGATATGACTATTATAACTCATACCTTGATAATCAACGCTTTTTAACCATACCTGCTATAATTGTGATATGCAAATTGTAGTTCATAATTTTGACCCTATAACTATCACCTTCACATTTAACAGTTAGCTTTTTATCTTACGCTTTTGAAACTTACAGCTTGAAGTTTACAGCACATAGTTTATGGTATCTATGCACCGAGTATTAAACGGTTAAAAGCAAGGTGACTGATACCACGCGCAAAAGTGTGAAAAATTACCTAAAAGTCGCACGATCTCAACCAATATGCAATCTAATTTGATGTAGTCACCCTGTTAAATTCTACAATATCGCCGAAATGGTGAAAAGTACTGAGTCATCGTCACCCTTAATCCTTTGCTCTTTCAACGCAGTCATCGTAAAAAATACCTAGAGAATATCCCACGTCCTAACGCTGTGACAACACCATACTAATTTCGTCGAGTTAAAAAGTTGATTAGGTGAAAATTCGTTGAACGAAGTCAGAGACAATATTAGACGCGTTCCATGTATACGCAATGACGACCTAAATGAAGACAAATTTTACCACTTATTTTGTCAGGTATATACCGTTGGCAATGATATTAATGAGCGTCGTTTATGTCACGAAGTGAAAGAGAAAAATGTAGGCTATAGTCGTAGACAAGGTTTATAGACCAATTTATCAATAACGAACCTTCTTTATGGGAATCATGCCTCGTGATAAAAATTCGCCAAGAATTATTTAACTCAGGTAAAAATTCTCACCCAAAAAAGTGCAGTTTTGGGAAGATGGAGGTAACATACTCCTTGATTCTTAAAATATGCTAGCGTACCCCTACTATTTATAATGTATGTTCAATTCTAATACGATAGTTATGAATGATATATTTATAAGAATGTAGGTGAGTCGTCTTGAGAATTTTTTTAAATTTCTTTAATTATTACTATATTTCATGGTGATGATTCTCAAATATTGTTCGATTTTGATTCATATTTCTTTCAAAGTGATATTTTTGTTAATTGAAAAACAATTTTGAAAATTTTAACAAAGAAATTTTTTATTGCGAGTGAGGAAAAATAATAATCATACACAAGTGTATGTAGTGAAGGTCTTGTCTCACCGAATTAAAATTCCTCCTGTAAAAAGAAACCAATTAAAATAGTTATTCATTATTGAACACGAAAAAATTATTGTATGCATACTGTTATCAATACCTACTACGTATTATCAAACAGCGTCGAGTCGGTTCAATTACTAGTCAAAAAATTTCATCCACGAGGTTTCGCAATTACTTTTTTATTCATTCTTTTATAATCGGTGGCGTACGATAAAAAGTCTATTAATAACTTACAATGCCTGTAGATTGTAGGTATTCGTAATTCGCGTAGAAAACATTTTTCAGCTATCGAAAAATTCTACGCGATCAAAGTTTCAAATGAATATTTTGCGATTAAAATGCGAAAACGTTAACAACGCAAAATCCGACAGCGATTTTTCATCACCTATAATATTAGGCGTTATTTGTGTTTTTCATTTTTTATTCTTTTTGGCATAGTTGTTAGTAATTTGAGAGGCGGTAGCAAGCGATAACAGTGAAATTGGCGATGAATTTTCTAAATAAGGGAAAACGAAACCAAATGTAACGTTGAAATGCGCCACATTTAAAGCAAGATCATTAGTCTCCTTCCTCCGTTGAATACGGCTTGTCAAGCATGATAACTTCCGCCCAGAATTGCGGTTCGGGTTACGTTTACGGGCTACGTAAGGAAATTATTAGGAGCTATACGAGCAGAATTGTTACACACTTCTCACTTTTGCAGTTTCCCCTTCGTGTTTGGTGACAAAGTTTAATTTGATTTTACGTACGTAATCAGTTGCGTTCAAAGTTATATAATATCGACGAACGGATACGAATTGTCAAAATACTCGAGTTAATTTAAATGCACGTTTATTTGCATCTACTCGTGAATTCGCTAAAATAATATCATCTTGACAGTGCCATGTAGTGTGCTTGAAGTTATCATTGATATTGGGTTGCATAGGCAAAAATATGGGTGGCATGATGGCTCAAGTTACTGTAAATACAGAGTTGATACCCCAACAAGACTAATGTATACTCCCTGAAACTCCTCCAGTATTATCATAAACTTTTGTTGTTGTTTGTTTACACTTTGGACTTGGTGTAAATTTCGTAATACAATTGAAATAAATGAAATTATTGAGTGAATTAGTTTTAATTCCAATATTTCATTAATCAAAAAGGATTACAAAAAATATCTGTGCCCAATGCTAAAAGAAACATTTCAAAATGTAACCCACGTACAATAAAACTAAAAATTTCTACTTATCAAAAAATTGAAAATAATGGTTTGAAAAGGTAATCAATATATCATAGAGTTGTTATAGTAAATGGTCTGGGTTCTGATTGGTCATATGTTACGCGCGTAATCACCAATCATAAGGATAGAATGTGATAAAATGTAGGTAGTTTCATTTTTACCCTCCTAAATAATATCGTTCAGTTTTCAGTGAACGACTGAAATTCGTTCGTGATTTGAATCATCAGCTGATTTGCATTTTTATTTTACGAGTTAGTCAAGGTCATTTACCACATTCCAACTTGCTGATTGGTTGTTACACGCGTGATGTATGACCAATTAGAACATAGACCAGTTATTACAAATACTCTATACGACCTCTTGACCTTTGCACCCCTCAGCGCCAAATTCCCTTGTAGAAAATAAAAACTTCAAATAATTCGATTTCTCACTTTGTTTTTTTGTTGGATCAAGAAATAACAACTCAATCATTTCTTTTCCGACCATTCTAAACGATATTTATCAAAATTATGTACTTTATTCAACTTTCGATTTATTACTCTAGTTCACTCGGCAACACTGATTCTTGATAAAGGCTAAAATCAATTTCTTATCTTTGAGTATTAATATAGTAATATGGAGAGATAAAAGCCATACTCTTAGCCAGTGTTGTAGGAACGAACATAGGTCTGTTCTTGTTCCTGTTCTCGTTCCTGAAAAGACCCAGTCATTTGATCCTGTTCCTGACTTGTTCTTATTCTCAATGTTTCAACTGTTCTCGTTCCGTTCTTCGTTCCTTTAATTCTTTACAATGTTGTTCTCGTTCTGTTCTTTATTCTTTCAATCCTTTATGGTCTCGTTCTCGTTCGTTCTTCGTTCTGTTCTCGTTCTTCAATTTTATCTTTTGTTCTTTCTTTCTTTCTTTTTTTTTTTTCTTTTTTTTGATAACGTGTTTACAGTTAATGTTGTTGTTGAAATTAAATTACTTATATCAGTATATGTAACACTTGCTCGCTTTCAAGCATAAGTTTCTTATTTTCTCTTTTCCCTTATGATATCTATTAATGTCATGACAAATCATGAACTTTCAAAAGAACGAAGAACAACCCAAAATTACATGCGTTCTTGTTTTTGTTCTCCTTCCTCAGCATTTTACATTAGTTGGTTCTCGTTTCGTTCTTTGATCTTTCAGTTTGAAAACATTCTGTTCTCGTTCTGTTCTTTGTTCTTCAGGTATATCACTTTTATGTTCTCGTTCTTGGTCCTGTTCCTCAGGAACAATGAAAATTCTCCGTTCTTATTGTTCTTCGTTCTCGTTCTTTGGTTTGTTCCTACAACACTGCTCTTAGCATTACGCATCAAGGGACCTGATAGAGGGCGCTATATCAGATGCAAATTGTGCAGTTGATGTGCAACACTACTCTTTCCCCACTAATCTCTGACGTCACGCGGCAAACCTGAAAACGTGTTGCAACGTACAATTTTCACTGTACTGTACACCAAGTGCACACTAAGTGCACAATTCATAGTTGGCGCTACGCTATTTATCAAAACCCTGATGGAACTATACTTTCATCTCTCCATTTTACTATATTATTACTCAAAGTTTCTTATACCTTTATTGACCAGATTACAAAAGTATACATCTATATTTATACTCATAAACGATTACAATTATAGAATACCTTATACCTCTGCTCACCCGGCCAGGCCCACTGCCTGGGCAAAGGACTCCTTCAATCAAAACCATTCGTTCCGATCCCGCGCCACCCGAACAAAATTTTTATTAGCCAGAAAGTTTATGAAATCATCCTCCCACCTTAATTTTTGACGTTTCCTTTGTCTTCGACCCTAAGGTACCCAATTTAGAATTTTGTATCCTCCCTTCTCGAAATGTGCCCTGCCCTTTTCCATTTTTGTCTTCTTGCCATCGGTAACAGATCGAAAGCTCCCTTAAATTTATTTTTTATTATTTTATTTCTAATTTTATCCCTAATTTTTTTTCTAATTTTTTTTAATTTCTTATAAATTTATTAATAAATATTACGATAATTTTCAATTACTATCATGTAAAAAGCCAAAAGAAATGAAAAAATTTACACTCCGTTTAGAAGTTGGGAATTTCAAGCTGAGGGGTGCAAACATCAGTTGGTCACACGGTATTTTCATAATTTTTTCTTTTAAAGTTAAGTACTCTTAGTTTTATAATATATTGATTATCTTTTAAAACCATTATTTGTGATTTTTTTGATAAGTTGAAACTTTCAATTGTTACCTTTTCAAATGTCTCTATTAGTATTAGGTATAAATATTTTTGGTAAATTTGTTTAATTGATGTAATATTGCAATTGAAACGAATTCACTTAATAATTTCATTTTTATTTCAATCGTAGTACAAAATTTACACAAAGTACAAAGCGTAAACAAACAACAACAAAAGTTTATGATAATACTGGATAAGTTTCAGGGACTATACATTAGTCTTTTTAGGCAGTCTGAAATCATAAATTTTCAACACGCCTTAGAGGGGCAAAAGTTGATACTTTCGTATCATGTATAATGTAAAATCTATACAATACTTACCAGAAATCGTTGCGAATGAACAAAAGAAAAAAATAATACATTGTATATCTACGACGAAATGCAAAAAACATTCGTCTAGATTTCACGATTTTTCGCTTAATTTCAAAATGAAATATGGTGGAGTACAATTTCGGGATTCGCGACGTGAGGTAAGAGAACGCCCCGCGAGTCAAATTGAATATCGTTTTGCCAATTTAAAAATTTATAACGCCTGTGAAAATTGTAGACAGGCGCGTGAAAAGGGGGATTTACGAATAAATACACGAATAATAATTCGCGATAACGCGTTCTCATGTTACAGGGAAGAGCAACAGTCACAATGCGGTACGCGAGGCTCGGAGGGGCCGCCAACAGGAGGATCAGCGACAGCGGTGGCAGAACTTCAGCGCGTGCTCGCTCACAAGCTGACGAACGCTAACGTCGCTGCTACCACGGCCGGTACTAACGTGACTACGAACAACAACAGCAATAACAACAACAATAGCAGTAGTAACTGCGGCAGTCTTCATAACCAGCAGCCAAACGGCAACATCAGTAATAACAACAGTCGAAGTCACAGCCACAGCCAGAGTCACAATCAGTCCGTCGAGGAACTGCATCGACTCGGTCTCGGTGGTTTCATTATAAATCGCGGTTCTTGTAGTGGCGGCGGCGTCGATCATGACTCCGTCAAAGTTAGTATGGAGAATACGAATACGTGTACAGATAGTTTGGTGACTGCGATTGACGATGAGGCATTGCTACTGAGCGACTTCTTACCCCATGATAACACGTCTTTTTGTTCGGTCATGAATCATCGCGGCGGCAGTGGTAAAGTGCATTTCGGCGGCGACGATCTAAGTCTATACGGGACACCGAAGGAGGAACTAGGACCAATCGGACCGATGGGTAATCACAATGGACCCTCGGGTCCGAACACCATGTCAAATTCGGGCGGTGGAGGAAGCACCGGCGGAGGCAGCGGAGCCGGGGATACCGGTAAACAGAGTTTCATCAAAAATCAACTCCAAGCCCTTTTTCAACCCACCGATAATAAATTGGCGATGAAATTATTCGGCAGCAAAAAGGCCCTCATGAAAGAAAGGATACGTCAAAAAGAAACCGGTCATTGGGTCATTCATCCTTGTTCGAGTTTTCGGTGAGTGAATTTTTAATTTATTTTATTTTTTCTCGGATAAATAAATTTTTCTATTTTAAATGTGCTCACGTGCTTTGATATCGTATCTCATCCGAAAGTGCAAAATTTACGTTCAGCACCTTTCTCTCCGGTCGTTTTCGTTTAACGATTCATAAAGCTTGAAGCCGCCAATACCGTTTATATGGGTTTTAAAATAACCTGTTGAACGATGTCGCGAAACGATCGGTGGCGGACTTAAGAGTTGTTTTATTTGCGCATCCCCTAAACGGCTTCATTACAGACCCATTCGAATGAAGAATTCATCCTGTCATCGGATGAACTCGGTGATCGAATAATTCGCCTTATTACTATCACTCTCTTGCGAGAAATGCTTTTACGTAATTTTTGGTGAATTTGAGAAAATATTTTTTGCGGCTTTTATTTTTATATTAAAGTATCTTTTATTTCCTTCGGAGTCGAGAAATTTGTAAATTCAAACTTAATTTTCTTCTCAACATAGTCGTAGTCACGTGGTTCGATATTAGCGGATCGTCTTAATTCGCGACCTCGTTATTCGCGAGGGAAAGAATTGATAAAATTACAAATCATCGTTATCGTCGTCTCATACATGCACACTGTATTAAACGGAGAGCGGGTATTAAATTGAAAGGCGTTACGAATTCAGCTTAAATTCTACTGCGGTCAACAAGTAATTGACACTGGTCACCAGTCTGACGATGAATATACGAGTGTGTCGTAATCGTAATCGCATCTACGCTATAGAATATTTTAATCTGTTTCTTGCGGCTAGCGATGGAACGCGGATTTTGTGCATTACGCCGCTCATAAAGCTCTGGCCACAGGAGAAATTTACACGCATCCCTTTTTTTTAAAACCGTTTACCAGAAAGCGAAAATTATTACCAGCATGGTTGCTTTTTATCGTATAAACCTATCGAACGAACCCATTGATTAATTTTTTGTTACCTTTGAACACTTTAACGTGACCCTATGCTTAGAGAAATATGGTTTATCGGGTGCAGCTCGCTATCAATTTAGATTTATCGAGTGCTTTTATAATCGCATTTTGTACGCTAAGGTAACGGTGGAGTGGCGAGTATGGTTTTATTATTGTGTTTTTTTTTTTTGCATCAAACGATTCGGCGTATTTTGTAATTGCGAGCATGCGCTGTTATTGCGGGGTAATTAAATCGCTCGTGCGAAAGTTTAATTAGTGGAGTGTGAAAATTGAGACCTTGACAAATGAGGATTTGAATTATCTTTGGAGGACTGGGAAAGGCGAAGAAGCCATGGTCACGAAGGTTTTGCATTATTTTTTGTCGCAAATTTTGAATGATTGTTTTTGTAGAAACATTTTTTCATTTTGAATAACAATTTTTTTTTTTAATTGATATTGAAATAAACTGCATTTCAATTTTAACGACTAACTTTCTCAAGTTTTTTCAAGCCAGTAGTTTCAAACATATTTATGTAATTATTTATTTTTTGCTACGGAAATTCGTCGATTTTTTTGCTACAAATAATAGTACGTATAATATGTATTATTTTTTGTCCGTAGAAATTAAAGTTAATATTTTGAAAAATGGTAGTTTTTTGTATTGAAAATTTTGATTCACATTTTTTAAAATTTACTTTTTTTTTTAAATTTATTCATATGTTGGAAAAATTTGTTTTTTTTTCTCGCGGTATATGAAACCGAACACGTAGAAGAAGTAGCAGTAAGCTGTGATTTCTTCACGTGTTGCTCACAAAATTTTTTAGCACCAGTGACGAAAGGGAAGAATGAGACCACAAATAACAAAATTAAAATTGTTTTTTTTTTCATGCAAATTTAGAACTCAGTTATTCAATATAATATGTGTGTACTGCGTATATATATTTATCTACTAAAAAAAACTTCAAAAAAGCAATAGCTTCAAAAACTCAAATAAAAACAACGATAACAATGGAAAAAACGACTAACGTGAAAATGAATGTAAAGTATTCTACCAAAAAAAAAAAAATACATATATTTATACTAGAATAATGCATAGCGAAAAAAAAAATTCCCTACAAAAATTGTGGTCAGAAAATGTACTGATATAGGTATGGAAGGAAAACTCAAACAATCCTCTTGTTACTCTTCAAAGATAGAAAGGATATTTGCTTTCAATACGTAGAATATTTAATATAGCCAGAATGTGGGAATTACGATCCTCATCTGATAGCAATGGAATATCATCTCTGAAAACTTTCATGATGTTAAGCGCTAAGGTCTTCCTTGCTGACGATGTTAACTGATCTACGAACAAAAATCGTGTTCGAAAAATGCACACCATAATTATCAAATATCAATTCATTAGAGTTTACCTTCATCGTTTTCAACTACGGAGTTTGCCGACAAAAAGCTGTCATCCGTTTCGTAGGATGTATCATGCTGGTCAACACTTACACCAGTCTGGCTCCGTCTGTTGAAAAATATTGATCATCAATGTAATCACTCGATCATACGTATTACTTATAAAGAAGAAAATTTACCTACATACATCGTATTATGTACTTCAACATCGCTTCTTGATTTGAGGTTAGATTCGTAAATGTTCGTATGTAAAGCCCTATACTCATCCTGAATTTGTCAATATCTACGTTCGTCAACTTTCGCGACACTACATAATCCAAAAACAAAAAATGATTAAATTATTCTGAATTTCAATTAAAAGATATTATAGAGTTTTCGCACTTCGCTCCATAAACTTTAACGTAACGCTAAACATCTTACACAGACTTACATAAAAGTGCTTGGGAACAAGAACAGAGAAATTGTCATAAATTTATCTCTGGTCATACATAATAGTATCTACTGAAAAAAAAATTCAAAAAAGCAATAGCTTCAAAAACTCAAATAAAAACAACGATAACAATGGAAAAAACGACTAACGTGAAAATGAATGTAAAGTATTCTACCAAAAAAAAAAAAAAAAAATACATATATTTATACTAGAATAATGCATAGCGAAAAAAAAAATTCCCTACAAAAATTGTGGTCAGAAAATGTACTGATATAGGTATGGAAGGAAAACTCAAACAATCCTCTTGTTACTCTTCAAAGATAGACAGGAAGGATATTTGAGGATATTGAAAGCGATTGTTATGTGTAATCTTACATTGTTTGGAATTACGTTGTTCCAATACAATCTCAACTTCAACTCACTTCGGAACCACTACCATCACCACTGGCAAAATAACACACCAACAATGCAAAGGTAACTGTTGAATGGAATTTCATATGACCTTCTATTCAAAAAAAATATTTGAGTGCCCAGTTATTATGTTCAATAATGTAACGTTTGTAATAATTTTTTTTTTACTCGATTTGAATGCATTGAGCGTTTTTAAAAAAATTAAATCATTTACTACATTTATATGTATCTCTACTGATTAAAGCGAATTATGATTTTTGAATCAATTGAAATTTTGGTAACAATGATTTATGGATCCACCATAACACATTAAATGTTGGTGAAACAGTTAAAATAGTTGTTAAATTGCGTTGTATATAAACCTTGGAATACAATAAACTAAGGGGTTGAAACAATAAAAACACTTATTACGTATATATTTGTTCATCTAACCAAACACGGTGATGATTTTTGAAAGAAACCTTACAATATTAAAGATAATGACTGGGCACTCAAATAATTTGGAAAAGATTTGACTAATTAAAAAATTTGAAAAGGTTCGTTGTGATAAGGTTCATTGCCTTAGAGGAAACACTGAGTTCAATGGCAATGTTTCACTGGATTCTGGAGCAGCTCTCTTTGAAGAATATTCGATTTTATTTTCGTAAATTTGTTTTTTTTTTTTATCTTAAAAAAAATCAATTTATTATTTTGAGTTATCCAAATCTTTATTTTAAAACAAATTTTTTCTTAAAAAAAAAAAAAATGGAAAAATCAGTTTTTATCTGGAAAATTATATCTTTATTTCAGAAAATTCTTTTTTTTTTAAATCTAATTTTCTTTCTTTGCAAAAATATTTTTTCTTTTAAAAAATGTTATTTTTATTTTCAAAAATTCGATTTTCAAATCTTTAAGCTGTATGTTCTTGTTAAAAAAAAAACAAGTACATCTTCAAATATCCAATTTGTTGTTATAATTAGTTTTGAAAAAAAAAAATGTTTGAAAAAATTCATTTTTCGCTTCAGATAATTACATTTATGTTTTCAAAAATTCATCTTTTAAAAAAAAAAATCGATATTTTTTTTTTTTTTTTTTTTTTTTAACGTGCCGTGTGCTGCAGCTAGGGCCAGAGGCACGGAAGGATAGTGGGTAGGAGTCTAGATTTTCGAGAAGATATCGCAGTTTTTCAGGTAAGATAACAAGGACTGGCGCCGTTCTTCAGAAAGGACTTGGGCTAGAGTCAAGGAGCTGGACTGGGAGCCGAAATATTTTTTTGAATCTATACTTATTCTTATTTTAGAAAATCCAATTTTTGTTTTGAGGAATATGACTTTTCTTATATTTTCATCAATTTTTAAAAAAAAATTAATAAAAAATTGAACATATATTCTTCGAATTGTACTGTCATTTGTTTTGATGGTGTTTATTTTAAAAAAATTGAGTTTTTCACTATTTGCTTTGAAACATTTAATTTTCGCTGCAAAAAACACGATTTTGTTGTCAAAAATTCATGTTTCTTTGATTTTTTTTTTCTTAATTTACTATTCTTTCAAAAAATTTCCATTTATATTTTTAAAACTTCACCTATCCTTATTTTTAGAGTATCCAATTTTTTCTTTTTATGAATCCAGTTCTTTTTAAAATTGAATTGTTGCTGCAAATAATTTAATTTGTTTTCAAAAATAAGATTTTCAATTTTAAAAAAATGTATATTTTTTTGGAAAAAAAAACATTATTCTACAAATTATCCAATTTTTTGTTTTGATTACGTTTGTAACAGGAAAAAAGAATTTTTTCGCTTTGAAAAATTCAGTTTTTGCTTCAGAACGTTGCATTTTTGTTTTCAAAATTTTAACTATTTTTTGAAAGCTTCATATTGTCATTTTTTTAAGTCCACACTTTTCATTCAGAATGTCTTATTTTTATTTTTATTCTGTTATGTGACGTGTAAGGTTGTATTCGTTGTACGGATTCAAATGGGAATCGCTTTATTTTTCACGAAGTGTTGTTTAGGAATGTTGAGGGAATGACTATTTAGTTTGATAAATTCAAGTTCATTTGAAGAGGAAATATTATTCCCATAGTTATGAAAAGCAGTTGTGGTGTACGATTCGACTTGAATTTTTTCATCTGAAAGTGGTGTAGGCATGTTCTTTATAGGATGAAGTTGTGGAAATTTTCTCATCTTTGTCGGCTAAATCATTGTGAGGGACACTACAGTAGGATTAGATCTAATTGAAAATAATAGAATCATTTTTTGCTTCAAAAAATTTTACTTCAAAAAATTAACGTTTTTTTAATTTTTTTTTTTAATTCGTATCTATATTACTTTTTGATGCAAATTTTATTTTAAAAAAATCATATTTGTGTTGATAAGTTGTTTTTTTTTAATTTGGTTTTCACTTTGAAAAATTTAATTTTTGTTTTGAGAGAGTGTAACTATTTTTGTTTTATAAAATTTAATTTTTTTAACGATTTTTATTCCAGAAAATTTTTCTTTTCAATGACATTTTTTTACTTCTTCGTTAGAAAATTTGCTTCTCTTTGCATAAAATGTTGGTTTCAACTACATATACGATATTTTCTTGCTTGAAGAAATTTTTTAATTTTTGATTTCTGTTCGATTGACGGTCATTTCTTGACAAAAGCTGTCATTGGTTGGAACAGTATAGTTCAGCTACTGATATTTCGAATGCGTATAATGTTAAAAAATTCGTCGTTATGCATTTTGCGGTGACCGAACTGGTGAGCCGCACAATGAGACCATTCTTTTGACATTTAATTCTTACGCGTCGTTGATTTCCATTTCATCAGCGTGAACGCGATCGACTATGAGTACTTTTAGCTTCTACTATTTATTTCTAGTCCGCACGAGCTGCTTAAGTTATCTGGGTAAAATACATTCCCCAATCATTGATTCTGTAGTGTTATTGTAGTGCTTTTGCGTGATTATGAATTGTGATAAATAAATTTATAATTTTAAGAATTGCTATTAAAAATAGTAATCGTTATCTAATGTTGATATATCTTTCTCGATATTTTTCTCATACTTTACCTACTACAATTATCCTTGCTCCGTAAGAGTACAACGAGTGTCTCGCTATGTGTTAATATACTTAATAGAAAAGGGTAACAAAACCGATTATAATTATTTTACCTACTCTTATCGAGGTTTGTTATTTCAAGCGATTATTCGGGTGTAAATTGGGTTATGCTGTATTGACGAAGGATTAGTTACCGAGTCCGACGAATACACCAGCAATTCGGCAATATGAGAATGGACGCTCGGTTAAAGATACATATAGCGTGTTTCGCAAACACAAGTAAAACGGTCGTGTTTCGTGTTCGATTTGGAAATGTTTAAATACTACGAAGCGAGAGTGCTATAAAAGATGAAACCCATTTCGTTAATTAAAATCGCCGGCTCGACGGTGTTACCGTGGGCCGACGGATGACGTCTTACCTTCGTCCCTTAGGTAAATTGTATTAGTGCTGAGCCGATCGCTGCATTTCGTTACTGACGATTGTTCGCCGAATTTATTGTATTTAATTTATGTAAACATCTGAAGACTAACGATGCTTTCGAGTAGTTACCAGAGTTCTGCACGGATATATCCGGATAACGAATATACCCGGTTTTTATCCGTACCGTTTGTAGTACGAGTATTCGGATAACGGATAACGGGTATTCGGATAAAACGGATAACGAATACGGATATATCCGTTTTATATCCGTTCGTTATTCGTATTATTCATACTCACATTCAACTCAAACTTATATTTCTATGACTCAGATTTGTAACATGAATGAGAGATATACTTGTTACAGCATTGTTCCATATAAAAATGGTCGCGAATAGATAAGGATGAGTCATAGATAATACAACTTTTTGGCTTTTTCATTCTGCTTCTTTACATTTTATTAGTCCATAGTGTTATGTTATTTAATATTTACCAAAATGAACTTTCGCGACATAAAAGAGGGCTTGAAAAATGGCGAGTTGAGCTATTTAGATATGGTGAATCTATGATCGTACTTTTTCTTGTGCCAAAGACAGTTTTGTTTCCTTTTTTTTGTTTAATAGTTCCAACTTTTTAGTTTATTTCATTTCTATGTTAACACTTTTTCATTTGTTAAAATTCGTGCAGAAAGAAATACGATTGTTTTGAATTTTTTTCATTTCATTCGTTTTTATATTATTCTAAAGAGCATCATCATTAGCCGCGTTTTTCGCGTATGTTGGGTTAGTTCATGACCAAAATATAATATCTTCAGTGAGGGTCGAAATGGATTCAAAATGGCAGAATGTACAAATTTGAGGGTACTTTGGGAGCCTCAAGTAGTCACAATTTGAGGAATATGTGTTCATATGACTATTGGATGGTAAGAAAAACCATGTTTGTCCTAAATGCCCCTTTTAAGTGCTTTTGGAAGGGATAGTAGACTTTGTATTGAGTGTGGCCTACAGACATGAAGGGGTTAGCAACATTATAAGCAAACCTGAACAAGCCCCAGTTAAAAATTCAGCTCCAGTAATGTGGCATGGCTGCTTACGTTTTTTTTTTTCGTTTTTTTTTTTTTTTTTTTTTTTAAATATAAAGTTCCCGACGTCATTCCAAAAATGTAAGCTATCCGTTCGTCTATACACCACAAAAAAAATCGAAATTTTAGGAACCCCTGAACATCCCTTTGGAGAAGTGGAAACTCATATCTGCCCTAGAAAAGTACTTCGCCAGAAAAGTACTTCCCTGATCACCGAATCCATATTAGAGCGTATTTCAAATAATGAAAATTTGGGAACCCCTGTACATCAGTTTTTTGGCCAACATAATAAGGAACAAAAATTTGAAACAAATTTCCTCCATGATAAACTTTGAAACCCCTTCAACATAATTTTAGAACAAGAAACGAAAATACAACCATTACGGATATATTACGGATATATCCGTATCCGTTAACCGGATATATTTTAAACGGATAAAACGGATATATCCGTATCCGTGTGTTTACGAGTATAACCGTTTATCCGTAACATCGTATCCGTGCAGAACTCTGGTAGTTACCATTCTATAACAGGTAATTACTCGCAAAGTCGGCTTAATCTTGTTAATGTATTCGAAATACCCTCGAAATGGGTAACGAGATGGTAATTGGTTTGGAGTAATTTCAACGTGATTTTATATACCTTTAGTTTTGGATGTTCGTACATATTCTTAATCACTGATATGTATGTAACCTGGTAATAGGTTATTATCGAAAAAAGTAAGAATAGTAATTATAAATGAAAATAAAAATATATTATCTGTATCTAAATCTTCGTATAATCATATCTGAAAGGCTATGACCTTATGATTGCAGACTTAGGCTTAGATTTATACCACTACTTCTCCTTTACTCCGGTAAATGCTGAGAAATAGCGTTACGTTTTAGGACAAATTTTAATAAAATTCATTATATCTGCCAATTAATTCAATTTGTTGACACCTGAAGTTATGATACGAGTAACAGCAATATTACTTGGAAAAATATACTTCAATATTTACTCAAATTCGTGTACATATTTCATCACAACATGTGCATATGAATATGGCCCCAAATTTTATTTCATAATGAAATAATAAGATGCGTAAAATGAATTACGCCAAAAAGAAAGTTTCCTTCGAATTAATATCTCCATTCTGGGCTGTTGATCATCGAAATTTATTCTCGGTGCGAAAATACACGAGGAAGTACGAAACAATTCAAACATTTTCAAAGAATATTTTTAAAAATTAAATCTCATCTTTAACTTCGTCGTTATAAGTTGCCTCCTAATATTCTTCGTTATAAAAACAAACTGCTAACGAATCAAAAGAGCATTCTGTTGTAAAGTTGCTTATTTGATGTTTATGTTGTCCCGCTCCTCAATTTTTCTTCTCATATTAATTTTTGTAAAAGTTTTCGATCAAAAATTAAGCCATTACAACTTACCTAATTAGCAAATCAGTTGGGAGAGAGAAAAGTTATTGTTGATTGTCTGCAAGGACATAATTAGGTAGGTATGAAAATCATTCAACATTTTCTCACAGAATATTCGTATAAATATCTGGAAGTACTATTTTTAGATTTTTCAACAGCGGCTCAACATGGAAGTGGGCTCGAATTTTGTGATAGATTGGAACTGTCTGAAAAAACCCAAACTTTGGCTTATGATCTCATAGTAGTCGAGAGCACCAATATATTCGAGAATTCTATCGTACTCAATGAGGTTTAAAGGTTGTTTGAGCAAAATATGATTTTTTGAAAAAATTTTGAGTTATGAAGTTTCTCGAAGTCATTATCATCTTATCATATGTTGGTGAAAAGTTTAAAATTTTTGTGTAAGTTTATTTGGAGATTGCAACATGTTCCTTTAATTTTAGGTCGAAATGTATTCGATTACGTAGCCTCAGATATTTCAGATTTTATAATTACGGGCTCGTTTGATTATTGAAATTAAGAAGTATGACATATCCTAAATCTATCCTAGATAGTTGTGGAATGGAGTGGAGTGGAGTGGGGAGCTCTAGCATCGTGTTAAAGGCCAATTAGGTGTTCGTTATATTTTAAATTATCATGCAGATTCGAACAGAACGTTATACAAAGGAACGAATTTTCCCATCCTCCAAATGGTTTCATTAGTAAATGTTTTTATTGCTTTTATCTCAATAATTTTAAATTTTATGAGAAGAAAACAGCAATGCCTTCTAAGAAAATTTTAAGAAAAAATTAAACGCAGTTATCAATGATTCATGTGAATCTAAAAATTGTTTACATTTTAATTTAACATCATTAATGATAATTATGAAAAATTCCAAGAAATCCAAACGAACAGCGAAGCGTAGATTCCTTTTTTGTTGGAGATTTACCCAAATAAACTGCCTTCTTGTATAAAATTTTTTCAGTTCATCTTAACAATGTTAAAAATCTAAAATTTTCTGAATTAAGCCTGTTTTGCCATAACATACAAGAAACAAGAAACAAGAATATACTTATTATTGAAATGGTTGAATTGAAAGTTGAATACAAAATTATAAACTGATTAAAAAACCAAATGATATTTTTAAAAAAATTATATTTTAAAACTTTGAGTACCTATTAATTAGTATTATGGAGAGATAAAAGCCATACTCTTAGCATTACGCATCAAAGGACCTGATAGAGGGCGCTATATCAAATGCGAGTTGTACACTTGATGTACAGCAACGTCCTTTACTACAGGTCGGACGGAAATGGAAGTGCTCATTGGTACTCATTCAACACTCCTCTTTCCCCACTAATCTCTGACGTCACGTGGAGGACCTGAAAACTCGTCGTAACGTACAATTTTGCACTGCACTGTACACTAAATGTACAACTCATAGTTGTCGCTGCCCTATCTATCAACACCCTGATGGAACTACACTTTTATCTCTTCATATTACTATATTAATACTCAAAGTTTTAAAATCTCTTTTAATGTACTCTAGTACATATATCTGTATCTTCGAACGTTCATTTTTTTTTACAATAGATTCCCCTCTGAAAATTGTCCTCAAACCTCCGAAAAAGTCGTACTCCTACGTCCGAAGGAATCATCCTCAAATGCTCGAATCGTTCACGAACGTGTACTGAAAATAACTGTCCTCGAACGTCCGAATCTAAAATTGTTATCAGATTAGACTCAACATACCTTAAAGTTAAAGCTCTGAAAAACAGAGAGCACTTACAGCTATGGCGAGGAGAAGTGAATCACACGCAATTTGAGGACTCTATTAGGAAAAGGTATTTAATAGAAGTAACTTCAAAAGTAAAATTCCTTGAAATTTCAAGAGAGAGGTTTAATTGTGATTTTTTTTCATATCTTGATTTCTACTATTATTCCAAAATTTTTATGCATGAATAGCACAGTTCCAAATTTATTATATTTTTTTTTTATATATTATCATAGATGAAACATACATAGATAGCCCACCGTACGTTAAATTTTTATCACTCAAAAACTGAGTTGGAGTCGTTTTTTGCTAATATCTTGGAAACAATTCAAGATATAGGGCTTGCAAATGACTCATTTTAAAGAGATTAGAATAGAGAATCATTCAATTTTTCTAAAGTTACTCCTGTCCGTTTACTTTTTCAATTAATTTCGAAAAACGATTTTTTTACTTCACTATGAATTATCTAAAAAAGTAAATCAATAACGATTGTTTTTTAATAGTGAAACACATTCAGAATTTTATGCTCTTTCGAATGAGCTACTTGTAAAGTTTCTATCTATATTCTTTCTTGAGATATTTGCAAAAAACCAAGCAATAAGTCTAATTTATTCTTAGTACTGGAGCTCATTCACAGAGAGCGCTCTAAAAAATGAATTAGTTTTATTAAAATAACTCGAGACTCACATCGATGGCAATAATATTTTAGTATTGAATCATGTATAAAATGTTAAGCTCTTTCGAATAAGCCATTTCCGAACACTCTAACTCAATTTTTTGCCTAGATATTGATAAAAAACTTTCTGGCTCCTTTTTCAACATTTATGAGTGATAAATTCGATATACCGGTGGGCTATCTATGTATGGTTAATCTATGATATTATTAATTATAAAGTTAATTTTTTTATATAAAATTTTAGATTTTTTTATTCATTTGATTATTTAAATTTTATTTTTTTTTATTTATATCATTAATTTTATTAATAGTTATTTTTACTTTTAATTTTTTTGATAATAAATTTATTTAGTATCTTCCAAAATTGAAAAATTCCTTTTTCATTCATTCTTATTCAATTTTCAACGTGTTTTCTCATGGCGAACATGAAAAAAATTATTTAAAAAAAATTTTCCGATAAAATGCCCCAATTCTTCAGTTTACTATTTCACCAATAGGTTGTTTTATGTGAATGAAACTTCAATGTTGCTTTTCCAACATCCCAGCGGACTCAATCAGCGACAAAAATCGAGGTTTTAGCTATAAAGTATTGTGATGTATGTTTTCTCCGTTTCACTGTTTGAGTAAATATTGAGTTCTGGAACTGTGCTACTCACATATATATACTTAATTTACTGTTACTCTCATTTTAAATTTTTTCTACATACATGGATACTTATAGTTAATTGTTACTTACCTGTGTTTAAAACATAGAATTTCATCTCAAAACGTCTCTCTATATAATTGTCTTTTCACTTGATTTTTTTTCCAGAGTATCAATGTATAAAATACTTATATGTGCGTAAATCCCAACATTCGGTTGATTTTATTAGAATGATTAGTAAGCTTACAGCGTTTGATATGACAAAGTGACAATGTTAATATGAGTATAATAATAAAAAGAGTTTCTGCGCTCTGAAAAATAAACAAAAAATCGAAGTAGGGCCATTTTCTCACTAAATGAGCGCTGCGATCAACTAAACGCGAGTGTTAACTCTGATTGGTTGTTTTCAATTGTTCGCTAGATATGGATGAACTGATCATTGGTTTATTTTAACCACCAATCAAAGATGTGTTTTGTAGATCGCCTCGAACTTGACGATAATTTCTGAACTAATTACATTGCTCTTATCAAAGTGCAGTAACTTGGTATTCTAGTGTATAGAACTTTGATCATACCTATACTTGACTCTTCCATCTAGTATTCGAGAACGATTCTTTAATGAACGATTTCACCCGTGATTTCGAATATGCAGACAGACGTTCGAGGATTGTTTTTTTTTTTTGGGAAATTTCCATTGTTTGAAAAAAATTCAGGTTTGAAGCATGGTCAAAATAAAATCTGCGAAATATTATACGCAAGCGAGCAGAATGTGTGGGATAAAATAACGCCCAAAGTGTTTCAAATTAACTTCACGACAAATGCGTATTGACGTTTACAGAGCGGCGCATTTAAACATATCTATAGCCTTCGATGGGTGTTTGATTTGTTATCTTTCTGTGCAAATTTTCCTATCAGCTAAGTTTAATTTAACGAACGAATAAAGAAAATCGAACTAAAGAAAATGGTAAATCCAAAGGGAAAAAGGGTATTTAGATTAAATTTATGTCGGTACGAAACACAGAATTGCTTTATTCGCAAATTAAACTCATTATCATATATATTATTTATATTAGAACTAGGAAGGCGTTTTAAATAAAGAAGAAAAAATCCCTCTATGCGAGAGATTCGGCCAATCGTCTTTAATTAAATTAGTATTAACGTATAATATCTTACGATGAGACTTCGGAGAAACAGGATAAGATATAAGTGAGAAACGAAGATAGAAAAAAATCATTAAAATTTTACAAACCGTCACGTAGAGGAAAACTGGGTAATAAGTGGCTTCTTAATAGGTAACGAAATTTCCGACCATTCGGCAAGCATTAGCTATAAAAGAACGAAAGTCGCGAGTTGATACCCGTACTGTGACATTGGTAGAAGTATCTCATTAGTAAAGGTAGCTACGACATGGTCCCCTTGTAATAAAGCTTCTTAAGAATTTGTCGCGACAATGAGTGGGAAAAAATTCGTATGCTCTAAGCTAGCAAAAATGAGATTTCGCTTCTATCTAAACGTAGTGTGAAATGAATGAGCGGAATTAGAGCGAATTCGCGGTTAATAGGTATTTAGTCATGTGTGCTACGACCAGCAATGTAATAAAAATCGTAAAATTTTCTTCTCATCTCAAGGTTCACCTGTACAGTGTAATTATGTAGCTACGTATGGGCGGTAAGCACGCAATTTTTCGTAATAATTTATTAAATTAAAATACCAATTAATATTCGGTTTTATTATCGAAAAAGCTATTAAAATTACTCGAGAGATTTGTACGTTTTATATTTTTATTCTTTACGGTTTTTGATGCGTGAATAGATTAGATTTTTGTAATACTATGTAGTAATTATAAGTGTATGCAACTATGTATGTATTTGATTTATTACCTATATCGGAAATCATAATGAAAAAGTGTTGCAGCACGAAGACTTACAAATTTTGTTTTATGAAGACCTTTCCTAAGAAAGGAACCTCGGTACCATAAATCGTTGGTTTCGACTAAACAAAGCTTGATGAATTTTACATCACTTGGAAAACCTTATTACAAAAATTTTAGCTGACAAAGTTGATACAGATGGTAGGAGAGGCAAAATTTTAAAGATTGTGTGAAGTATCGAAAATCATAAAAATCATGGAAGACAATTAAATGCAGAACAAAGTGAAGGGAAATGAAATATTTTCATCAGAAAACATATTACAACTGGAATAGACCATGAAAACAATGCTACCGAGGCAGGGGGGAGATTCAGTTTTGATGAAATTCCAAACGAGTAAATAGGCATAGGAGGATAAGAATGACTAATCTTGCCCTGAGCCCAATTTCGATGAAACTTGAATGGTAGGTATAGGTACCCTTTAGAAACTTCCATGGCCAAAGTTTCAGACTCCCTGCCCCCCTCGTTTTTCAGAAATTAATTTTTAATTGAAAACTCAATTCGAATTTTTCTTTCACGAAATATTTGACTGATTTTGGGGGGTCTCTTGGAAAAAATCAGCAACCCCAAAAATGATTTTACCCCCACCAAAGACCACTTTTTAACTTAATTTAATTTTTTTACCATGATAACACCTTTGGCAAAATTATAAGATCGACATGTTTAGATGTCTCCTTGACTCCCAAACCGCATAGAATTTTTTCAGATTTTTCACTCTGGGACGCCATGTTGAAAAATGGCTAAAACTGATAATGGTTCCAAAAAATATCACTAAATGTGAGGAAATCAAGTTTATTGGCCTGCTGCCCGCTTACCCGTTACAACCCAAGTTAGTGACCAAAATAAGAAGCAAAGAAGGTATCAACTTTTAACTACTTTGAGAACCTTTGATTCAGTTTTGTTTTACGATCTCAAAAATCTGATGGCAGTTTTCGACTCGATGTCAGGTCTACTTTCGAGTGCACATCGATAAATTTGTATGTTTTTTCGGTATTACTCTCATCTCTTTTTTAAACGAATCACGAGTCTGGGTTCCATACTAAATATTTTGGTTGGCTATAAATTTCAATTTTTTTTAACCTTGTTACAATTTAAATGAAATATCGATATTGACAAAATCGATGAAAGCATTTAAATTAATGTAAGGCACGAAAAATCGACATGGTATTATCCCCTAAGGCATCGCACATATTTCTACACGTATGAGTGTAATGCATAATGCAAACAACGAACGCGAGTATACCTCGAAACACGTCTGTACGTTGTATACGAAATCACACGCTATATTCTCGTACATAAATTCGAATTACCACGAAACGAGACGAAATATTACAGCCGTGTAATACCATCGAGCTATTTCATCCCTATATTCAATTCAACAGACGTAAACAACGGTTTCTACATTATAAACGGATTCAATGATAACGGAAATGAGGCTCGGTACCGACCCATTTCCAGTCTGTGTTCGTGTCCAGCGACGACATGTGTTTATGGCGTTAATTACCCGATTAAATGTTTTATAACGATGGATTACATAGGGTTGTTGCATGGCCTGATCGTAAATGGGTATCAGGGTACGAAAAGCTCTTCTCAAAAGTGAATACTGTTTGTATCGTAATATATCAGTGTATTTTGCTTTGTGACCAATCAGTTTCATAAATGATGGAAATATATGATTATGAATATTTGTCTCGTATTCTACATTTAAAATTGTGGCCAATACATAAAAGGTTTCTTGGTTTTAGGTTTCAGGCGTAGTTGTTACAAAACTGTGAGAATACATCCTCGCTCATCTACTTCATTTTGATTAAGGCGTTCGTTTGAATTAAAAGATAATAACGATTTATTCTATGGGTTTTCGAATCATCGAATAATTTTTTACGATACAAATTCGCTTTTCGAACATGTTCATTTTGTTGTCTCCCTAACCGGAAAAATCAAATATAATTCTATAAATGGAAGAAGGCTAAAGAAAAATTACGTTGTAAAAACATATAGAAAAACATATTCTTCCGAAGATGAAATATCGACGTCGACTTTCGTTTCGACGTTATTACCGCGCACGAGTTTTGTTATATGTCAATATTTCCAGATTTTTACCCGTAAAAAAAGTAATTTTACCGGTTTATTTGGGTAAAATTTTATTTTCGAAAGAAAACCTAGTTTTGCGAGGTAAGTTTATTATTATTTTTTTCGCCAACCTCGTTGACTTATTGAATTGGCACTTGTAGTCGACGTTGATGTCGACGTTTTGGATTTTTTCGGACGAAGCTTTTATTTCATTCGAATGAGGTTTTGAGTTGCGTCTTTTTAATTTCACAATCAGTCCGAAATTGAAAAGAATTAGCGTGTAGTGTCGGTTTTTTAGGGGATCTGATAACGGAAAAGCTTATTAAAGCAAGCCAAATACATCGTGACAGCGTTCAAGGCGAAAACACCGATTCGTACTGGTGGTCGACTGATACTATCGTAAACCCTTGATATATAATTGCAACTACAAAATAGTTGTAGTGACATAAAAGATTATACTACAAAAAATGAGAAAAATCGTACAGTACTGCATCTCTTCAGTTCAGGAATAGAATAGGTGAAATTTGATTACTACGCTGTAATGTACTACCTATTTTCGTATTTTCAGGACTCAGACATTACGTACACGTTTGATTCGTGACTGATGTACTATAATAATCCAGTGCAGTTCGGAACTCAGTACATGAAATAAACCTCTAAATCATGAATAATGTATAATATACTGAACCGATATTAATTCAGAAATTAATTAATTTCCCTTTTTTGCTCTAACTCCCTTTCAAATTCATTTGGAAGCTAAAATCAGAATAAGTTAGTCACTTAGGCTCATTTTATCATATGGCATAACAATAAAAAATTTTCGACGTCTCGTGTACCCCACCACATTTTAACTTCGATAACCCTCCCTCTCCCCTCCAACATCATGTATGGAGATGAATTGAAGATATAGTGTATTTCTTATCCTCAATATCATATGAGTCTATATTAATTACATTTTTACCAACTTAAGGCTCCTCATGCTCTACTCAAATTTTGATAATCCGCCATTTTGATTCCATTTTGATCCAAATTCAAGAGGTCATATTCTGGTCACCAACTAACCCCACATACAAAGTTTGACCTCTTAACTTGATTTGGTGGGGAGATATGGAAGATTCAAAAATTCATGACTCAAAACTGCCTCAAAAAGCCATTTTTTGCTCTAACTCCTCTCAATATGCATTTAGAAAGCTGAAATTTGGATATGTTAGTATCCGTGACTCACTCTTTCATACGAAATCAAAAACTAAAAATTTGAGCAGTTTGCTCCTTCTTCAGCTTCTCTTAAATTTTGAGTGATTCGCCATTTTGAAATTTATCGAGAAAACGAAAAAAGTGCTTTTGCGTATTTTTAAGAAGAGTTCCTCATCAAATTTCGAGAGAATTTTACCAACACCTGCTGGCGCTAAGCGTGGTACACAAAAAACAAAATTTCCTAAAAACAGGTTTTCCTCTAACTCTCCTCAAAATGCACTTAAGAAGCTGAAATTTGGATATTTTAGTGTCCGTGACTCACTCTTTCATACGAATCAAAAACTAAAAATTTGAGCAGTTTGCTCCTTCTTCAGCTTCTCTTAAATTTTGAGTGATTCGCCATTTTGAAACTTATCGAAAAAATAAAAAAGGTTGTTCTGCGCATTTTCAAGAAGAGTCTCTTACCAAATTTTGAGCTTATTTTATGAATACCCGCCGACGCTACGCGTGGGGAAAAAATATATATATATACCAAAAAGTTGGACATTTGCCAGATGATCACAGTAATAATCGTCGTTTTTTAGTTAAAACTCAGCTAAAAATTATGGTAGTCAATCGGTAGAACTTTTAAAATATTCATAAATCAATATTAAAAAAAAAAGGGACAAGCCTTACTTAAAAATTCAGCTCCAGTAATGCAACATAGCTGCTTACATTTTTTTTTAATTTTAAATCAAACTTAAAGGTTTTGCTTATGTACCAAAATAAGCGTTTTTTAACAAGGAAAATGCTGCATGAAAATTTTCCATAATTTTTTGTTTTGAAGGGACCGAAAAATCCTAAATCTGCCTCTGCTTGCATCGTATGAGTTAAAAAGATATAGTACAACTAGCGCACAAGCTAGTAGTACAATACTGAGATGGTAAAGTTGAAATATATATTTCAACTTTTCAGATAGTAGCGAGTGAACTAGCTGGGTTTGTATAGGAACTCTTGTTCAGCAGCTGTCTATTTCCGACTTCTATGCTTATTAAAATTCAAAAAGTATTTCAAAATAACGAAGTAGAATAGCAATGATATCGAGAAATTTTTATCAATTTATATCCGCTACAATGGGACATCCATATAATCTCCAGCTCGCATTATCTTTATTCATGAAGATATCACCATATTTTCAACAACTTGAAAATATGTTCTAATCGGACTATTATCACCATAATTATGCTGATGTTACTTTCATCCTTTTGTACATGATTGATAGAAAACTAGCTTCTATTTTATCAACTTCAAAAACTAATATAGCTAGTAAAGTAGCATCTTGTGGTTATCGTAATTAATTTCTCTCCGATTCTTTTTGTTATTTAAATTTATATCTAATGGAGTATTGAAAACAGTATATAATGTTTAATCGGCATAATTTTCATGCTCGTTTGGTTAAAAAAAAAAAAACATTTGTAGCTTTGGTCTGGCCATATGCTTGTCACGGTTCCTGTATCTTCCTTTCCTTTTGGAATTAGATAGAAACAGCTTAAAAAGGCGTACTTCGTACGGTAAAAAAAAACCGCACACTTATAATCTGTTCATACTTGATACTCTTTTACGGTATTCAAAAATTTCGTATCATCATTGGGATGTTTTAAGGAGACCGACGAAGTCAAACCAAGCCCATTAATAATCCATATCTAACCTACTGTTTTAGTAATATGTATTTGCTGAGAACGTGGGAGAGGGGTTGAGCTCTTTCATAAGTACGTTATGTTCCTCAAGTCGGAATTTTCATTTATGTTTAGGCATTTTTTTAGACATCCAGTGATGCATAGCTCTCTGTATATTTTTTAAATAATAAAAATCTTTGAACGTTGAACTTTTTTTAAAATTTAACCCGCTGGGTACAAAAGCAAGAACGATATACTGTACATTATCGCTCAAATAAAACGTACGGAAGAAGAATATTCACATACACAGGTGTAAAGTTGATAGCAGTCGTGATTAAAGTACGTTTTGTTTCCAACAGCTAATTTATGCGACTGGTAATGAATAATGTGTCTCGGTGGGTCTATAATTCATAAAAGTTGAAAAAAAAGCAGGTAAAAATAAATCGACCACAGGTAATGATCAAGATGAGGAATAATTTTTGCAGAACTTTAAAGTTATGCGTAGCTCTAAAGTAATTCAAAATTTATAATCTTACTTCACTACTTGAAGGCGATGATTCGAAAGGAGGCTCGAATTATATAGTTTATCGATTTTAGAGAATAAAATATTTGCAAATATTTTGTAGATATTCGATAATTAGAACTGGTCGCGTGATGAGATGCCTCGACTAGCACATATCTAATTACCTACGTATGTATGCAGCAAACACGTATGTACCTATAAGTCGCATTATCGTGGTACATTGTTGCGGTAAAATCAGCGAATTTCGACTAATTCAACAGATTGGCAACACGCTCGGCAATTCGGCATGCGTGACAAAACGAAATTTTCATTTCAACTTAATCAATTTTGCAACGGAATAAGTTAAATGAAAACTTCAATCCCGCAGGATTATACGTCAATTGATGCGAAAGTTCGGAAAAGTTAGACTGGAGCTTATGCGGCTGAAACGTAAACTCGCAAAAAGCAGCGTACGATTTCTGTGGATGTGATTAGTACGGTGGATGTATTGATTTTTTACTTAATAGTTAATACTCAGTCAGATGTAGTATTATCGAAATCGATGTGGTAGTTATAGTTGAAAGTTTAATCGCGACGGTAAGCAACCAATGGCCTGAAAAATGCAGCAGCAGGTGTCATATTAGTGTCGGTAACGTCAGTACCATATCGAGGAAAATTCATTCGAAATTTAGGAATAATGATTATTTAAACGGCTTTTAAACGATTTGAAATAAGACGAATTGGATCACTCGGTCATAGGTTAAGACTTGAAATATTGCAAAAATCTGGCATATAAAATTCTGTCGTCTGTTTACACAATCACCCACGGAATCAAATTCTTTTCTCGAATGCGCATTGAATGTAAAACCTGTAAATCAGAATTAAATCCATTATTAATTCGATATCATAGGAGGTATTTATTTCATTTACTTGATTATAATAAACTTAAATGCACTTACCTTGCAAATCGCTAGAAAATATTCTCCACATTTTCAACATTTGATTTCTTCGATCCAGCTACATATAAAAGTATTGTAAGCTTCAAAACTTCAAGGGTTTTTTATGATTTCAATTTTATAGTAGTGTAATAACTTTGACATTTGCCCAAGAAATGATATATGTAGTGGTAAGGTTATTATAAAAATAAAGAAAACATTTTCTTGGTTATTTGTTTCTGGTTTTTTCTTTTTTCTTATTCACATTTATTTTCAGATCTTTATTGAAAACAAATTTTCATTTTGTTTCATTTCAATATTGTAATTCTGGAAATTACAAAAAGAAGGCACTGTGATTTCATAATAATTAGGGATAAAAAATAATTTTTCTATTATATTCAGCGTATCTGAGTATCCTTAAAACAATACGTCTCTTGCCTTTGTTATTCTTTTTTATATGGTTTTTAGCTGAGTTTTTAACTTAATAACCATAGCTATTGCAACCCACCTGATTTGTGTAAGGAGGGTAGGGTCTTCATATCTTTACAATTCATACCGTTGGTACTCATCAGGCAAATGGCCAACTTTTTGGTATACATATTTTTTTCCCAAACGTTGCGCCAGCGTGTATTCATGAAATTCGCTCAGAACCTGGAAACTAACAAAGGTACTTTTTCGTAGCGGATCACTCAAAGTTTGAAGGGGCCTAGAGAAAGAGCGAATAGCTCAAATTTTTTCGTTTTTGATCTCATATGAAAGAGTGAGTCACGGACACCAACAAATCTAAATTCCAGCTTCCTAAGCGCATTTGGAGGTGAGTTGGAACATTAAATGGTTTTTTGAGGAAGTTTTGAGTCATGGAATTCCTTGAATCTTCCATATCTCCTCACCAAATCTTCGTAGAAAGGTCAACATTTGTGTGTGGGGTTAGTTGGTGACCAGAATATGACCTCTTGAATTTGGATCAAAATTAATCCAAAATCGCGGATTATCAAAATTTGAGTAGAGCTTGAGGAGCCTTAAGTTGGTAAAAATGTAATTAATATGAACTCATATGATTATTGAGGATAAGAAGTATACTATATCTTCAATTCATCTCCATACATGATGTTGGAGGGGAGAAGGAGGGGTTATCGAAGTTAAAATGTGGTAGCGGTACACGAAACTTAGAAGATTTTTTATTGTAGTGTCATAAGATAAAACGAGCCCAAGCAACTAACTTTTTCTGATTTTAGTTTCTCAAGTGAATTTGGAAGGGAGTTAGAGCAAAAAATCGCTTTTGGAGTGGAAATTGCAGCAGGAAATTTCAGGAATAATCTATATCTTGTCACCAAATCGACCTAGAAAGTTCAAACTTCGTATGTAGGATTAGACAATGACCAGAATATGACCTCTTCAATTTGGATCAGAATAGATCCAAAATGGCGGATCATAAAAATTTGAAGATGACTTGAGGAGCCTCAAATAGTTATAATTTGAGAAATATGAGTTCATTTTATACCGTAAACATCGTGTTTTATGCGCATACTTTACGCTTTTCACAGTCTAAAATATGTCAAAAATATTCGTGATAATCCAAAAATATGCCAAAATATGCTCGATAAAAGGGGGGCAATATGGGTATGAAAATACAAGGTTTTTGATGGAGAACAATAATACGACAAACTCAAAACGGAAACTTCATTAATTTGGAAAATATTAAAAAAAAAAAACAATAAAACAAATTATTACATGCCATAATGGCGAAATAGGCGATACGATAAAATTGTATACGAAGTGTACGTTTTTCACAGTCGCCATCTGGAGAAATAACTGCGAAGAAAAATCGCGGAAAAAAATATAGGTTTTTTTTTCCAAGAGGAGATTTCGGCAAAAAGTCAACTTTTCAATTTTTTTAATCTTTGAAAAAGTGGATTTTTGAGTGTTTTGGGAAAAATGTCGTAAAAAACGAAAGAAGGGGTAAAATATGCTCAAAATATGCCAGAAAACCGGTAAAAACACCAAATATGCTAATTTATACTTTTTAACGAAAAATATGCCAAAATATTCTCACGCAAATTGGGCTCAATTTACTCGAAATTTTATGATTCGCAAAGATATTACAAATATTCCTATCGGCAATCAAGCTAAACATACATGCAAAAGCATAAAAATCCCATCCCTAGACTGCTCATGTAATTATTTCATGGCAAGAAATACTATTTATTCCAAATTCAAGTTCTTAAGTGGGTTTTGAGACTTGGTATAGGGTGTGGCCTGTAGTCATGAAGGGTTTAGCAATGTTATTACCTAGAACAAGCCCCAGTTAAAAACTCAGCTCCAGCAATGCGGCATAGCTCCTTACATTTTTCTCCGATTACTCATTTTGGAAGTATCTTAGAAGGAAATAATTTGTGTCGATATTTTCTCAAGTTTTCAAGGTCTACCCGAAATATGTACTTTGTGCGAATATTAAATGATCGTTCGGAAGACTATGGAATTTTGAAAACTCTTTACAGACTCTTCCAAATTGGCTACATTTCGAAAAAACCTGAAGGCATCAAAAATTGATGGAATCTCATTCCTCCTTCTAAAGGGATGGTTATGACGAATTCTTAAATAAAACATAAGCGAAAAAATAGGACATGAGGTCTAAACAGTCGTTGAATTGGCACTGAGCTACCCACACTCAGAAAACTGTTTCTTTCGTTGTTCCATCCACCTGGAGGGCTACGCTCCTCCATGATTTCATAGAATTTCCAGTATAAAGAGCTAATATATCAAAACTCCGTTTGATAACATTTATTCGCACATAGTTACTCTGTTTTTTGTATACGTTGCCAAGAATGATAATATACTCAATTCGCACATACAAGAGTAAACGGCACACCGGCCACGTTCCAACCACCGCTCGTACATGGGGTATAAACGAGCCTTGATTACACTACACGCGAAAAATACCGGATACGCGATAACATATAATTAAGTCCTCATTTGGAACACATGTACCATACGTATCGGCGCGTAAAAAGCTCCTAGGCGTCGCAGAAATCGTTCCCTCAATTTGGAAAAAAATGCCTCATCTTTGTGGGATAGTTTTGCGATAGAAAAACTTGAGTGAAAAAATTAAGGAAAGTAGCGAAAGGCGTTTTTTGTCCATTTAAGCGTAATTAATTGAACGATTATAATTAGTAACGATAAATAACTCTTCGCGGGTGTTTTTTTTTCTTATCAATTCTGCGTTATTAACGTTACATAGGCGTATCTCGGGAAAAAAATTATTAATTACTAGCTGTACCACTACCGTTGAAAATTTAGATCCGTAAAGACGACGTTTTAATTAAAAACACATTTTTCGATAATTACGATGTCGAGTGTTCCGAAGCGTTTAATACGATTAGCAGCGTGAATTCGTTTGACTTTTTTCGCTGGAATTGGCTCAATTTGTGAAATACATTATTATATATAGCGAATAAATTGCCAAGTCTCTCTGCATCGAAGGCTGACAATGGTGGCGGTAACGATGCCGCCAATCGGTACCTGTTTTGTATGCATATTGCACTTCGATACAATAAGCTATACCAATTGTCGTTTTTAGCTCGCGTCAAAACACAAATAGACGTAGAGAAAGACGAGGAAAAAAAAGGATATATACAATAATGATTTTTAAACGAACTTACAATCCTTTAACCCTTCGTTAGAATTATTTCCAATTTTTTTTTTTTTTTATCGTATTCCGTAACGCTGAAGCAATCTACGGGTACGCTATTAAAAGCGAATAAGTCATTATCGAAGGAAATTCTTCATCGTTATGTGGGTCAACGCGAAAAGAATGAGATGTCAGTTACAAATTTATTCGAATTTTTTTTCGTCTATTATTTTCGCATAAAAGAACGCGCACCGTTTTGCCTCCACCAACCTTTTGGAAAATAAGGATTTTTTAATTTGGGCTTTTGTTTTCGTTTATATCCATCGTTAATGTGGCGCCATTGTTGTAAATTCGTAATTATATTTACTCGTTGTATGAAGGCATAATATGATTGTATGGAGAAAAATTTCTACCGAAAGATTAACTTCTTCGGTATAGAAAATTTTCATTATTTTTGCGAAATTTATCAACGCTATCTTCGTTTCGATTGAATCGAACTCGAGTGAAAAGAAACGAAGCGGAAATGCGCGCGGATGAGATAATACGGTAAATCAACTCTACAACAAATCTACAAATAAAACGAACTCGATTCCGTATAAAAGACCGCCCATTCATCTAGAAAGATCGCATTACGTCAAAAATTCTGACCCTTATCAAAATTGAATAATATTTTTTCTACACCGTTCGACCAACTCGATAGCATATTTTAGTCTGATGTACCTACCCGAAAATCGTTACTTTCGGTCTTCGTGTAGGTATGTTGAGCTCACCTAGGGGTTGACGTTTTTCCTCATGATGGGAATTACCTATCGACCGTATCGCACTGTGGTGGTTTTGCTGGCTCAGGATTACGTGGTTGATAAATGGTATGATATTGATGCAGCATTCGAAGATAATATTTTCTTCTTAGTTTCGAGTGTCTATGTGAAAAATAATAGAGTGAAAAAGATCCCTTCTTTTTTCTTTTTATTGGAGGAATATATGTAATTTTGAAAACTAATGCTATTTTCGTCAATACAAACATCAGATCAACGAATGTTTATTTTGCATAAAATTAATAAATCGATAATGGTGTGCTAAGATAATTCATTTTCATTTGCAAAGAAACTTCTTCAAAACTGGGACTTTTTCATGAATGGTATCTCAAAGATGAAATTATTAAATGATGAGACACCATTCCTTCTGTACATGAAGTAAACATAATTTGTTAAATGACCAGAAAAATGCAATTTTTGAACACATGCCTCAAGAGTACCACACTAAATAACATACTAAAACTTCCCTTGAGTTTTTCGCGTATATCTCAGTGAAAATGGCACCCACAAAAAAATAAGAAAGAAAGTAACTAATCTTTTTTTAATTTGAAACCAAAAAAGTCTTGTTCATTTTTTTGGTTGAATGTATCAAAGCCAAAAAAAACTTTTTCGCTTATTTTTCGAACTTGACTATACAACATAATTATTCATTCAGGCATAATTTTCGCACTTATCAGTAAATATGACATTTGCAAAAAATTAAAATTATAGTACTTTTAATTTCCTACAAAAAAGGTTCAATCCATTATGAGCGAAATATACACAAGAGAGCGCGAATATAACCCTGACCTATCCTTAGGGTAGTGTAAACAAAAAAAGTATTTTAATGCCGATGAAATTTTAATATGTGACTGTTCACTTACTATTGAAGCACTTATGTTAAATTTTAGCCTCAGTGATTCTTCAGAGAGGAGTCGAGGGCTTCCAAAAAAAAAAAAAAATAAGTAGCTATGCCGCATTACTGGAGCTAAGTTTTTAACTAGGGCTTAGGGGTCATTCATCATGTGCAATCATGTTACATTTATGTTAATGGGAAACGAGATTAATTGGTATAGCGAGCAGTGGTTTTCAGTGCATAGGAGATATCAGGAACCAACTACCCCTTTCCACTAAAGGCAAAGTTAGAAAATTAGGTGTTTTCATTTAGTAAAAGCCATACCTGGTATGAATAATTTTGGTGTTTTTGAATACACTTTTTACTGATTTCTATATTTTATGCTGTTGTTGTTGTTTTTCTTAATTCTAAGCAAATTATGAATTTTCAGCATTTCACTGCCTTTTTTTTTTTTATATAACCGAATTTTTCATATTAATAACTGAAGATTCGCATAATTATATTTTCAATTTTTTTCATATTAAAATCTCATTGATTAAAAGTATAATGGTTTAAGTAAAGTTGAAAAAAAATCATCAAATCAGCTAGAAATATTTTCTGGCAAAGTTAAATACGTACCTAGCTATTCATCGAAACCTATAAAGTTTTTAAATTAACTTCATATTTCTCAGTAAATTTAAAATAATATAAAAATTAATTTTTGTTTAAAAATATATTTTAATCATATATATAAAGCTACAAGAAAAATAATAACAACAAAAATAGGACCAAAATATGTTGTTCCAATCGCCCAGCCTCTCCTAATGGACAGATTTCAATAATTTTTTTGTTTGAAAATCGCAAAAGTTATGCAGATATATGTCATCAAGCAAAAAAAATTGAAAATTTTAATCAGAGTTGAAAAAACCAATTTTTTATATTTTAATAATAAATAAATATAAAAAGATTTTAAAAAAATCTATAACAAATTTACAATTTATTTATTTTCATTTATAGTAGAAAAATAAGCTAAATTAAGGTATTGAACACGTGGTATATTTATAATTGAAAATATTTATTTTCACATATAAAAATTCTTTCGGAAATTTTTAGCTATTTGGCTATGCACAGCACGCAGAAAAAAATATATATGTACTTATATATTATTTTATTGCATTAAATTTGTAGTTTCAATATTAAATTTGTTCTTTTTTCCTTAATACAGCTTGGGTTACTTACCTAAGAACATTTCAATTTATTATTAACGTTGATAAATTTTTTTTATTTATTATTACTTTTTTACATTTAATTTTCTTTTATGTTTCATTTTATTAGATAATTTCTTATAATGATAAATGGGATTTTTTCCCATATAAGTTGTGTCTTCTACTGGCATTATTCATTTTTTTTTTTTTTTTTTTTTGAAATTGATGGATGAGGATTGAGGATAGACAGGGCAAATAGAGTCAATGTTTTGTTATTCGTTCTTTCGTAACCACTCATTTAATTATTTTCAGAAGAAAATCAAATGAATGCGAAAACGCGCATAATACCGATGATCGTCATTGGGCTGGCGGGTTGGGCGTAAGCATAATATGAATATGTATCTCGCTTATAAATGGGAGGAAAAAACTCTTTTAAAATGAGTTTTTAGTTGACGCATTGAAGTGGAAGGTCATTGTAATAAGCTTTTCCTCCGTTTAGAATTTCTATTTTATCGCTGTATATTCAAGCTGTTAAGAGAGAAAAAAACTCCACGCATTTATACACGCTTTTTCATATTTTCACTTCGATGTTCCTTTTCCTATCTCCTACAAGTACTTTCTGTCAATATGGTTTTGATTCGATAATAGATTTTTTACGTTAGGTTTGTATACTATACACTGTATTGAGTTCATGTTATGTGGCGTCTTTAAACGCTTTTTCGGTATTCAGCGTTTTTTTTTTGACAGAATTTTCAAATCTATGATTGAAAAAAAAATTAATCGACAGTTCTGCGTTCGACACAAAGAAATAGAGTTGGTACCCGAAGCCTTTTCGCTCTTTCATGAGTGATTCAATACTGTTATACATAAATGAAATGTGAAAAAAAAATCAAAAATTTTCTCATTTCAAAAAAAATTTCAAGCAAGCATATCTCATCACTGGAGCTGAAGTTTTGATGAAATATGTTCAGATGTGCGAATAATGGTGGCTAGTCTCTTCACATGCACACCCCATTGGAAACTCGTACTTATTTTTTCCAGAACCACCTAAGAAGTTAGTGTTGAAATATATTGAACTTCTTGCCCTAGAATAATCGTATGAGTCTACACTCATTGAATTTGAGCGATTTAACATCACTCAAGTGTTTTTCAAATCATGTGTCCATTGCCATCTAAACTTAGGGCCATGATTAAACATACAAAATTTAGTTCTACAAGTACATTTGGTGAGGAAGCATAAAAGATTGAAAAACTTCGTTAATCGTGATTTCTTGAAAAATCATGTTTTACTCCAACTACTCTTAAAATTTATTTAGAAAGCAAAATTTGACCATATTGATGTACTCATTTTACTCTGTAATGCGACATAATGATCAAAGATATTGTGGGCCCTCTTGAAATTTGAATGAATAGTCGTTCTAAGTAGAATCAAAAATCTAAAAAAATGCTTCTGACCAAATTTTGAGCCCCTCACTTGAACTACAAAATAGAGGAGAAAATATATAGACTACTTTCTGATTTCCTACGGCCGCTTTACATTCACCAAAAGTTTCGAAGTTGGTTAAAAATAATGCATGTAATATGAACTCTTGGAAGTCCTAGGTTAAAATACGAAATGTCTTCAACTCAAAGTATACTCAGTGTGTCACGTGAAGAAAAAGTGTTTACGAACAGCACAAAGCTATTTTTATTTTGAACAAAAAAAGATTCGATCACTTTATTTGAAAAATTTTTCCCAAAGCCAAAAAAGCCCCCTTATTCGTACATTTTTTGAACTAGGCGATTCAACATATTCATTCAGATATGATTTTCGAGAAAAATAGTCACGCACAAGCTGATTCAGCGTCCTAAACAGCACTTCTTGAATGTTTCCACTCCTTCATTCTATGATGTACGAACGATGGCCTTTGAGCAGATCATTTCAAAAAATGAACGTAATAAAACACGACAAATGTACAAGAAAGCAAACCAAGCGAAATAAAATAAAAAACGAAATTCTATAAAGACGGGTGAAAAAGTGAAAATTATCTTGCATTGTGGCGAATTGCTGTTTTCCAAGCTCTACATGAACGAATTCTCCGCTTACGTCCTTTAATTTTTCATCCTTACTGTGCTGCGGTTTCATTTCACGCTATTCTTTCCACTTCTTCTTTTGTCATTCGCGAATAACTGGCGGAAAAATTAAAAATTTACGCTAAGGTCAATGCAGGAATCCAATTTACTTTCGAATGAATTCTTTTAAACATCTTCTTTCACGGCGGAGTAGGTTTTTTATCACTTTGAGAGGAATTAATTGTCCGGTAGATGGGTTGATGTGGTGTGTTGAGGAGAAAAATCTATCGTTGCCTTAGGGACAATTTTTTATAATGAGAAAAAATTTTCGAGTGTGTGTTTATGGATCATTGCTGCGGAGTGAATAAGGGAGGCTCATGAATGCAGCACTGATCTATTTTTAAGCATCTTTCTTCGAGTGATAATTATCTACTGTATCATGGTGGATGCCGCTACGTGGGAGGAAGACTGGGAGCGGGGAAAGGGGTGGGTGAAGAAGAGTAGGATGCAGGTAGAAAGTATTGTTTATAATCACATTACACGTGTATATCCATTTATTTTCACTCAAATCATTATTTTGAAATTGATGAATTTTTAAGAAAGGTATGCATGCTGTTTAATCCAGTTTTCATGAGTTATTTTCCAAAAAAAAAAAAAAATCAAAATCATGAAATTGGCAATAAACTTCAGTTTTATAAATCAGATGAAAAGGGTTACCCCTCTTTAGAAGAATTTTACCATGATAAAATTTTTTCCAGCATTTTGAATCCATTTTCAGTGGTTCTGAAGATAGAGTGCATATGATGGAGGCTGAGTCGAAATGATTCTGAAAAGGGAAAAACTATTTTTGGTCCTAGTGAGTGATAGTTTTTCATAGAGGTTCTAAAATGAAATGAAATTGAATAAACGATTATCGAATTTTTTGGTACCAGCGCTAATATTTATCGGGCTGAAACTTGCATGAATTAAATATTCTTTAGGACAATTGATGGGAAGAGCAGAAAACACGGGTATCAAAATTGTGGAAATAAAAAAATCCCCACCTCCTAAAAAGTGGTTGATTATGGAAAAATACCCTTCACACAATACTTTGGATCATAACTAATAATTTTAGGCCATTAAACAAATATATATATTCCACCAATAATTCCTAAAATTTTCTCAACTTTCCAGAGGGTTATTATCAAAAACTGATGCTGGAAACTTATTAGTGGCATCATATACAAGACTTTTTTACAATAAAGTTCCGATGTAGATGGGTCCAAAAACTAGTTTTATTTACAATCCTCCTTTAGTGTCATATTCTGATCCCCAACCACAAATACGATATTTGACTTTTCCAGGTCGATTTGAGGAGTAGATATAGAAGGCTAAAGAAACTTCATGACTTGAAACTCCCTCAAAAGCTGATCTTTGCTTTGACTCCTCTCCAAATGCACTTGGAAGGCTGAAATTTTGATATGTTGGTTTCTCTGACTCACTCTTTCATGTGAAATTAAAAACTAAAGTTTTAAAGTATTCGCCTCTTTTCTAATCATCTTAAAATTTGGATGAACTATCATTTTGTTATGGATTAAAAAACAAAAAAATTTCACAAAGAGTCTCTCATCAAATTTCCAACAATTTTCATCCATATCCGCTATCGTGCTCGTGGGCATAGAAAAAAGATAATATAGATTTTTTCCAACTAAAATAAGATTTATGTGACATAAAAATGAAGAAGTTGAGATCCATTTCGCCAAGATTTTTGATCTCGCCTTTTAAGTACTTCAGAAACGAAGGGTTCAAGGAAAGAATTTGCATCATCAGTTTTCTTATCTCCAAAAAAAGATAGTGATTAAAAAAAAATCGTGATTATTAATCGAGCCGAAAATTGTCCAAAAGTTCTTGTAAACCGTCGACATTGATAGTCAATTTTAATACGGCGGAATTTTTGTCTAATAAATTTGGGTAGGAATTTAAAATATTGCTGATTCCAGAATAATGATATAACCCTTCATTTTTTTGTTCCGCTGTTGTTCTTAAGGATGAAGATCCTAATATCGCCCAAAAATCCTTGGGCAGAGTTTTCCAGTCTTGTGGGTTGTTGTTTCTTAATTCAAGTAATAACCAATTTCTCGTAGCTTTGGTAATTCGACAAGAAATTGCCCAGTTACGTAATCTATCACGAAGGTGAGGTTGATTATCATCTGAAATCAATTTTTTTTTTGAATTTTTAAGCAAAAGAAGTGCGTTCGAAACTACCTTGTAATAACTCACCACTCGAAATTTCGGAAGTTTTATAAACAATTTCAGTATCATTGGACAGAATATTAGGATTTTCAGTAGAAGTCTCATCAGTTGAATTTTCAACCAAATATTCAATTGAATTCTCCACCGAATCCCCTACCAAATTTCCAACCGAAATTGATTTTGAATTGTATTTCTAGCGATTGGAGTCCCGATTAGCATTCATTGATACCTCCGCACCTTCAAAAATGTATTTTCTTCGGCGACCTACCATTTCCTAATCAAAGAAAAATTTAATTATAAATATACCTTTCAGTAAGTAAAGAAATTCATTGTACTTACCAAAATGTAAGCATCCAAAAAAAAACTGAATACCAAGGTAATTGGGATCCTTCAGCGAAAGAGTCGGTACCTGGTGGTAAAACGATGAACTACTGAAAACGGGGATTTCAATAATTGATAAAGTATCATTATTGGCAATGAATTAATAATTCTGGTACTGAATTGAATTATTTTGAATAGAATTAATTGTTTTGTGTTCAATTGTAAACATAAATTGAATTTCAGTGTTACTGTCATGAAATAAATGATTATTTTTCATGTACTTACTAATGATTAGTGATACAATTATCGCGAATATCATAAATACCATGCGAAAGAATCTCATTTATAAACCATAATAATAGATAAGTATTAAATTAGCCAAACACAATTCATTCATTTCATTTATTCGATTTATTTTCAAATAATTTAAACATTTCACTATGTGAGTCCACAAGTGACGGCAAAAATTCCCCGTTTTCAGAACTGATAATACCATTTACATGTAAATACGACACTAGCGCGCCACTGCTCTGAAGGGTCTCAATTCTGAAGGAAAGCTAATGAAAAAGTATTAAATCAGTAGTTCACTATTAAAATACACTTCACCCTCTCATTAAAATATACGCGCGTCGGCCACCAGATGATATTGAATTAATAATGAAGAGCGAAGAGTCGAAGAGGAAAAATTGGCGCGAACTGTGAAATAGTCTAAAATGTGCGTTAACTTGATATAGAAAAAAAATGTAAACAACTCGACGGTTTTAGATTTCATTAAGAAGAACGCAAGAACGAAGAACCGAAGATAGGAAGTGAGAAGAGGATAATAACTAATATTAACCATCACTAGTAATTTCGCGCATGCGTATCTGTTCACCAGCGCAATTCTGCGCTTCCAGCATGATTCGCTAACGAAATAAAAGCCATATTCTGTTTCATTATTTTTTGTTTGTCGATTTCTTCGAGAATTCGCTAGTCTGTAACTGTATGAAGCTTAATTTTCTGCAGCGAAACGTTAGAAAATCGCGTTTTGTTTTTCAGGGGCACACTCGAGTGATTGATGTTTACGATTCGTAAAAGATTAGCATCATATTAATATGTAATTGTAAGCTATACTATTCGATTGCTTGAGAACCTAATTTTCGTTATTGAATCGTTAGCGATTTAGGGCAAAGAAAATCTATTACGAATTGTTTGATAAACGTATTTTCAATATCACGACAATTCGTTGAATAATCTCTATAAAATCGCCTATTCGCTCAGTTTTCGTTAATGTAGCTAGCGAAAAGTTCTAGGTTTTGCCGATTGGGTTGGAGCTGGGGTAGTAATAAGTTGTATAATTTTATTTTATTTCTTACGTATATTATTCTGTAGATATAATTTTAATTCTAAAAAAAAAACTGGCAATTTTTTATGAATTAGCAGCTCTTTCGTATATGACGTCAGTTTACTCTGGTGGCCTGGAGTTTGAATTTGAAATTTTTTCTGTGATAAAGACTTCGTTGTTCTTTGAAGGGGAAAGGGTGGGATCGATTTGAGAGGTTTCTGAAAAATTGGTAAAAATTTGGTGAGAAAAGTAGTGAAAAGTGGTGATTTTTCAGGAAAGAAATCCGTTAGATCTCCATTTGATTGGTCTCACTCTTCCGTAAGGTATCTATAGAAAAACCGATAATGGTGTTTTTACATTTAGTGTAAAACCATTTTACGTATAAAAAAAAAATTAAGCCAAATGGAAGGATGTGAGGTGAAAAAATGTATATTTTTCGCAAATACCTAGTGACAGGTAATTTCACGCGTATGCCATCTTCGAAAATCATGATAAAAATAAGAGAAAAAGGAAAAAAAGTAAAGCGTACATGTAAGCGGACGTTTGCTCGCGCCGTCAGAGATAGGGTTAAAATAAAAAGACCTTGAAAGCCGCATCAATGCTAAACCATCGTCGAAAAAAAAATTCAATCTAGTGGCCGAGTTGAAATACGCGAACTACACTATTAAATCGTTGCGAGTAACCGCAGTACAATGTCAGGGACTATTGAAACGAGTTTCCTCATGTACCATATTAACGAATCCGCCGCGTATAAATATTCTTCTTGGTAATAGGAATGGAATTCGTTCGCGTCATTTTCAGTTGTATTGTGCATTTCCATTTAAATAATTTCGAGACACGAAAAATACAACTTTATCGATGGCACATGAAATGGTAGAGCTCGTTGGTCGGTAAATGCGCGCGGGCCGCATGTAATAGTGAGTAGAGACGACGATGACAACAAAATAATAGTAATAGCGACGTTAGCCGGCATCGGTCGAACGACATACCATAACAATTAAACGTAGGAAATAATCAAGGTTGAAGCGAATCGAAAGATGATGACTGCAGACCATTTGAACTTTCCCTTAATCCCGTGTCGAAGAGATTTTCGCTGATGTTTATTGAAAGCTTTCATGCTCGAAAAAAGTACGAAAGAGTAAAACGATCGATGTAATGATTCCTTTTTTTTTCTCTCATAATATTCCGACACTCGAAAAACAATATAACTTCACACCTATTTTTTGGTCGACTAAAAAAAAACACGTCGTTGCTAAACTCGTTTGATGTTTCAACGATGCTCAAAAGCGCCGCGAATAAGTTTTGAAATAATGTGGTTTCTTTGAAGCTCTTATACCGGAGTTGTTTTGCTAGGCTGCGAAAAAAGCTTGATTCGAGGCGATTTTAAATTCGCTGAGCGAAAGAAACCGCACGAGTTTCCTTTGCCTTTAAGAATTTTCGCTTACGCGTACAGATTTACACGATGGCGTATTCCAAGTATAAGTATAGCTCTGTAACACCTCTGTAAGTACAAAAAGATGACGATGCCAACGGTGAATTTCGGAGACATGAGTTTTCGGCCCATCATCGTTCCAACCAAAAAGGTCGACCGACCGTTGCACAGCTAATTAACGTACGATACGAAGCGAGAATACGTAAATTAAGAGGCAAAACGTAAAAGTTACGACGGTCGTTCGATGCCCCTTAGCTTTGTTATAAAAATCGACCTAGCAGCAAGAATCGCAACCGATAAAAATCTATACTTCGCGAAAATTTTAACACCGCTTTAAAGTTTCGTAAAAACGATCTCTTAAGGTACGGATGAAAAACGACCTAGGCAAGTTTTAATTTCATCTCCTGTTTCACTAAACTTTTTCTTGCTTTTCGATAGCGAATCGCCAAGCGTAGGTACTTAATATTTCAACGATATTTCGGAACACTCGAGTGGAAAAATTCAATTTAAATGTTTGCTTCGGTTATAGCCAACTGTAGATGTTCGTTATTTCTCTTGACCAGTGCTCAAAGGGATTTGCATTTCGTGGTATTTAACTAGGGAAAAGTTTTTCTGAAAATAATTTCACCAAGATTTCCACCAGGTATACTTTTTTTTATTCAAAATAGGCTAGTCGGTTTTCGTTAGCGAAAGAATGCGGCGGTATACTTTTTTCGAGCCGCTGTAACTTACAATACCTGCGAGGGTTCTCATTAGGAATGGGGAACCGCTTTGATACTGTCTCAATAGCTGTTCGAATAACGTGGTTTCTTTTACAACTCCCAAATGAGTTAGGGTACTTGCCGACGATAGGTACAATTTGTTCCTCCGAAATACGCTGTCTAATGTTATCAAACGTGTTAACGAACACTTGGCGTACTTACCCTTGAATTAACGCTTTGTGTATGACTATACGCTATCGAAGCGCGAAAAGGAAGGAAACAACAATCGATATTGACACGCTGACACGATAGTATGCCGAAAATCTGGTAAAATCTGGATTCTAGAATGGAATCAGTTGATGGCATTTTTTCATTATTTATCTGCATTAATTAAGTTGTTAGTATGAGTGAATTATCGATTAAAAGAGACAGAAAATGTATAAAAAACGTTGATAATTGAATTTTCGATAACATTTTTTTTTACATGTAACTATTTCCGAGAAAATTTTTATAAATGAAAAAAATTTATTTATATCAAATAATTTTCCTACTACATCCGATGTAATATTTTTTTGGTTAAATTAATCATTCAAAAACGTGGTCTTTTATTAATTTTTTTTTACATTATTATTTAAATGTATGTGTTTCAGCATCTTATCTACTGATGATGGCGATCAGTAGGATGCCGAATAGTATGAATTTTTAATATGTGAAAAATTGTTCAAATATGTTCGTGTTTGCATGTGATGTAATTGACTAAAAAAATGAAAAATAAATGAATAACCAAATAGGCAAATAAATAAAGAAGTAAGTAAGTAAACAAACAAACAAACGAATGAATGAATAAACAAATAAACAAAACAATTAAACACAAATAAACAAAACAATTAAATATAAACAAATAAACAAAACAATTAAACACAAACAAATAAACAAAACAATTAAACACAAACAAATAAACAAAACAATTAAATATAAACAAATAAACACAACAAATAAACACAAACAAATAAACAAACCAATTAAACACAAACAAATAAACAAAACAATTAAACACAAACAAATAAACAAATAAACAAACAAACAGATAAATAAATAAACACCTAAACACACAAAACAATCAAAAACAAATAAATAAACAAAAAACAAATACGTAAAAATTAATGATTTTTTTAATTTTTTCTGAAACCTGAGTGTAAGTAATCGCCAGTTGTTCTACACTTCGAGTTTTTTAGTTGAATTTTTAACTTAGAAACGACAGCAATTACAGCCTACTTGATTTGATAAGGGAGGTCGCAGGAGGGAGAGGTCTTCAAATGTTTGCGTTTTAGACCATTTGTAATCATCTGGCAAAGGTCCAACTTCTTGGTATGATTATGTATATGTAATGTACATTTTGTTCCCTCACCCGTAGCGCCGGCGAGTGTTGATGAAATTCACTCAAAACTTGGTGAGAGATTCTTCTTAAAATATTGCAAAACTTGTTTTTTGTTTTTTACATGAAATTCAAAATGGCGGAGCATTCAAATTTTGAGGAGGCTGGTAAAGGGGCAAATATCTCAAAATTTTTGTTTTTTAGTTTATATGAAAGAGTGAATTAAGTACACCAACATATTTAAATTTCAGCTTCCTAAATGCATTTGGAGGGAAGTTAGAGCAAAAAATTGTTTTTTGAAGAAGTTTTGAGTCATGAAATTTCTTGAATTTTTTATATCTCTCCACCAAATCAATCTAAGAAGATCTAACTTTGTATGTGAGGTTAGTTGGTGACTAGAATATGACCTTTTGAATTTGGATCAAAATGGATCCAAAATAGCGGGTTGTCAAAATTTGAGTGGAGCTTGGAGAGTTTCAAATGAGTAAAAATGTAATTAATGTGAACTAATTAGATTATTGAGGATGAGAAGTATACTATATGCCAAATTCGCTTTCACACATGTTAGTGCAGGAGGGATTATCGACATGAAAATGTGCACGCAAGAGATCGAAAATTTTTTATGATAAGTCCATGTGACTAACTTATGATAATTGAGTTTAAGTGAGTTTTGTTGCAGTGGAATAAAGAAAAATTCACTCATTGTAATGTAATATCAACTACGTATATTATTGTTTCTATTGAAATTTTGTGCTATAATTTATTTTTTTTAAGAAGAATATAAATGCTTTTTTTATAATGTTTATCTGTTATTGAACAAAAAAACCTGATCATTCCATCGAATGGCCTGACTTTCAAATTACGTAATCCTTAATGAACCGGCGATTTTTTTCGCATGCGGATATTTCGCCATCTACTCAGTTGGAATTATTAAAATAAAATCATCTGTTATAAAAATCTCCTCTTGAAAAATGTGCGCCGAAGAATTTGGCTAAACCGGTTTGACTCGTCGATTTATAAAATTAATATGGCTAAAAAAATATTTCCATCATGTTTACCGAATATACACTACATTGGTAAAATAAACTGTAGCCATATAGGAAAATCGCCATACTCGATAGAATAGTTAATTAAACCCGAATTCAGAATGGAAAATTACTAATTGACGAAAATGTTGTAAATGCCGACTGCGTAGCATTTTTTTGTCATCGTGTTTTGATGGTTTCGATGAGAGCGTTTTGATTTTCATTCGATGTAGGCAGAATTTTATATCGTCGTAATATTTGTTATCGAATGTAGTAGAGCAAATAGAGGAAAGCGAGAGCATATTTACACACAATTATTTAGGGTATTAGATTTTGCGAAAATAAAATACAGAACGAAAGTTGAAATAATGACCTCGATTTCAATTACATTTGATGTAATTACCATGTTACCGCGTGCAAAAATTTACCTACCACTGGTATAGAGTTGAAGAAATCGATGAGTTGTCGAACCGTCGCGTCATTCATGTATTAGGTGAAATTTCGCTCACGCTAATCATTTAGTTACCGAGTACCGAGTAATTTTTATCCTATTTGATTCCCATTGCTATGGTATTCGCTGCAGTTTTAATGCATTTTAAAACATAGCTTTTTGGTAACTATAGCGAGCGACGAGGTATTGTTTGCACGAAAAATTAACGTTAAATATTTCAAAGTTGTCTTTGCCATGGTATAGTCACGGTTGAAAGTTTAATAGGAAGGTCGATTCGATGAATTTTTCATTGGATTACGATTATCTAATACGCGACTCATACAATATGGCGCTTACAGTGAAAATTTCCTTACGACGTTCAACCGCACGTACATCGGGAACACGAAAGAATACATCATTCGTTTTAGAAAAATGCCGCGAACACGAGACGTGCGTAAAGCTCGCCAAGAATAGAAAACAAATTGCATCTGTCAAGGTGAAGTTACAAATTGGAAGAACAGACGTTTTAATATCAGTTAAATGTGGGTTCAAATCGTACTGTTTACTGCCTGGTCTTACAAGTGTATTATGTAGGAATTTTAACAGAATTTTAGCAGCAACGTTAGAATTTCGTTACGATATTGGAGAAGGATAGAATTTTACACCGTGTAGTGTTCCACCAGCTACTCGTAGATAAAGTATTGCGCGGAATACTACATAAGATTGAAGCTGCATTCTTCCAATTACCAACGCAAACTTTTTAGTCGTATCTAATATACTTTAATGGGATGCCAGCTGGACACTGATACCATACTTTATTCCTTCCGACTAATAAATCGCGTCTCTCACCTTTTACACGCTTCGAGTTTTTATTATATCGCATAGGTACGACATTCACGTGGTTATTCGAATTGTTGATAAATTATTTGCAATTTACTGATAGTATATTCGCATAAATTCTAAGATTATTTTAACTGAAATTTTGAAGATGAAAATGAAAAAAATTAAATTTTTTCATAAATAAACTAGCAAATTTAGACTTTCTTACTGGAAAAAGTTCCCCACAAAGATGTTTCGTTAGAAATCTGTGGAGGCTAGCTTTTCACTATCAACATATTGAAAGTCGTTATTTTTGAAGTGGAGATTTTTCGCTGTATAAGTATCTCTTCAGGGTTTGATCGTAAAGCAAAAACAATTCAGTGGAACTAATTTTGTTCTACACTAAATTTTTTACAACCTTCATTGAAAGTTTTTTTCAGTAATCCATAGGTGGGGGTTATGGGGTACTTTCGGGGCTCTTGCTCTATTACAATTCATTCAGCTATAGATGATTACAAATGGTCTGAAACGCAGCGACTTCAAGATCACTCCCTCCCCGACTCCCCTTCCAAAATTAGGTGGGCTGTAATAGCTATCAAATTCAGATTTGAAAAAGAAGTTTCTAATTTAGAAATTGTGTAGAAACGGACAAATTCCAAAAAAATTTACAATAACTTTTGGTAAATTACCATTGGCAATTTTTTCTTTGTTGGGCCAAAAAAATTAACTAACGAAATAATTTTATCTGAAAACTGATTTCTACTCTGAGCTTCATTCTGCTTCTATGCTGCTTCACTTCTTCGGGAATATGGAGGAGATATTGAGAGAAATTTTCTATCGACATCAAAGATATTCAAAATTTATATCGAAATCTAGCGAGGAATGCGAGGAGTCGGAAAGACCTTTTTCGTATATTTTATTATTTATGACATATTTGACATGATTTGATGAGTTGATACGTGTTTTTTTTTTTTTTTTTTTGAAAAGTTCGAAACTTAAAGAAGCACTTCTGCCCATTAGAACTCATTTTTCATTTACCCTGGAAAATTTGAAAGTTTGGTCATCAACTATGAAAGAACCAAAAGATGGAATTAGTGTAAAAATGATGCTTACATTTGAGTTTAGAAAAGGAGACATTCTCTAAAGAGATTGCGATTACATTTACGCTATAATTGCAGCAAAATTCCCATAAGAAATTTCTGCTATTCCATAGAAAAAATGGATTCTCAAAATTCTTTCTTTACATTTTTGAAATATCAAATTTTTGAAATAGTCGACGAAAATTAAATTCTAAACAATCGCTAATTCCAAAAAAACAGCGTTTCTATGCTTCAGAAGTATTTGCTTCCTCTTTCCTCCTCTTTGGTGTTTATTAAACGCAAAATGTCGCGAATTGCTTTCGTTCAGGAAACGCTGGCGGCAAAATTGCTAAGTGAAAACGCGCAAGCAACGAAATGAGAAGAATTCGACGCGATCGAATTATCTTTCTACTCGGTTACGAAAAAGAAATAAGGATAAGTGGAATAGGGAATTTAAAAAATTTTCTTTATATTTCCTTACGAGTTATAATTTACTTATTATTTATTTACTGGTAATCATTATGCTTTACAGACTTCACGAAGAATCAGTATGGCAAGAACATAAAATCTGATTATAATATCTTGTTTTTTACTCAAGCTTTTGCACACAAAGCTGCTTTTCAAGAAATAAGTTTGAAAGGTGAATAAGAAGTGTAAATTGTTCTGCATATGATAGAGTGAGTTAAAATAACAGGACATAAGAAGTTAAGTTCAGAATACCTGGAATATTTCTTGCAATGCAATAATGAACACTTATTTTTCAAATTAAGTGCTTGAGGCTCCTTAAGCTCTACTCAAATTTTGGTGATCCAAATTTTGGATCCATTTTGACCCAAATTGAAGAGGTATATTGTGCTCATCAACTAACCTTACACACGAAGTTTGATCTTTCTAGGTCGATTTGGTGGCAAAATATGGAAGATTCATGAAATATCCTGCAGCAAATTACCCTCCAAAAGACGTTTTTTTCCCTTAACTTTCCTCTAAATTCACTTGGGAAGCTAAAATTTGAATTGATTAGTCACTTGGGCTCATTTTATCATATGACACCGCAACAAAAATTTTTCGATGACTCGTAGAACCCCACCACATTTTGAAGACAATAACCCTTCCTTTTCCCCCACAACATCATATATGGAAGTGAATTAGGGATGCAGTATACTTCTTATCACCAATAACCATTTGAGTTCATATTAATTAAATTTTTACTAATTTGAGGCTCCTCAAGCTCTACTCAAATTTTGATGATCCGCCATTTTGGATCCATTTTGATCCAAACTCGAAACTTCACATTCTGGTCACCAACTAACATTTTACACAAAGTTTGATTTTCTAGTTAATTTGGTGAGGAGATATGGAAGATTCAAGAAATTTCATGACTCAAAACTTCCTCAAAAAGCCATTTTATACACTAACTCCCCTCTAAATGCACTTAAGAAGGTGAAATTTGGATATGTTGGTGTTCGCAACTCGCTTTTTATATGAAATGAAAAACATAAATTTGAGCTATTTGCCCCTTCTCCAGTCCCCCTCAGAATTTGAGTGATCCGCCATTTTGAGATTTAGGCACTTTTTTCGCATTTTCAAAAAGATTTTCACCAAATTTTGAGCGATTTTCTTCATTACCCCCGGCCTCACATGTCAGAGGAAGTATATATACCAAAAAGTTGGACATTTGTCAGATCATTACGAATGGTTGAAACGCAAAGATTTGAAGATTTAGATTAGGGTCTTTTTTGAACATTCGGCTCGAATGGAGAGATATTTTAAAAGCTGTAGAAATGCGAAACGAACGAAAGTACTACGACGATAGACCTATAACATTTTAGAGTATTTTACCGATTTAATCAAAATTTTCATTACCGAAAAACTAGATTCGTTAATAAATAAACTTTTTTATTCGTTCCAGTTTCGCGTTTAAACATATAAATGCTGAATGGAACTTTGAATAGACTTGCGACCTTTGCATTGATGCATGCTTCGCAGTTAATAAGTTTTTTATTTTTATCCGCGTATGGTTTGAAAGTTTTGTGAAGATTCGGTCTGAAAGGTCTTTCAATTTAGATTATTAAACGTTGTTTTTGCTTTCCAGTTCGCATAATTTATACGTATGCGGATTTTTGGCATTGAAAAAAATTCCTCTCGTAGACATTCTGTTCCCCTTGTAAGGTTTTACGAATGGGATGAATGTTTAATCGGAGCATTTCGGTGGGCGAAAAAAATGCGAAAGGTTACGCGTCTTTAAATTATTAGTATGGTACGTGAGCGTGCGTATTTCTTATTTTAAATATTCACCAGCGTACTTGCACAGATATCCCCAAGTTGCCCATTGTGAACTTAAGAATTGAATAAAAATCACCATGTAAGAGTTTTCATTCGGTACATTCGCTAGACAAACGTTTGGTATTTATTTTCGAAACGGAGAAAACCGCCGCGTTGAAACGACATTTTACGCGGTTTCTTGAAGAAGGCGACCTTCGATTAAAATCGAGTGATTTGAGATTCTTTATTCTTGCGGCCAGAAAATTATTAAGAGTTGAAAATGTAAGGAGAAAAGTTTCGTCAACTTTGATAAAGAACTTATGAACAACTCGAAAATATGAGTAGATTTTACCACTTTCAAACATCATTAGGGGCATACCATGAGTAACCACATATATTTATTAGAATTTATTTGAAGAACGAAATTATATGAAAATTGTTTTTAACATGACATCAGTTCTTGAAGAGATATGACGAAGAAATGGTTTTTGGCATTTTAATCATATTGAATTAATTTTTTAGCTGAGTTTTCAAATTAAAAACCATAACTATTACAGACCGCATGATTTGAGAAGGGTGGTCGGGGAAGAATGGGGTCTTCAAATCTTTGCGTTTCAGAGCATTTGTAATTATCTGGCAAATGTCCAACATTTTGGTATATATATTTGTTTTCACCACGTGTAGCGCCACCGTCGGGTATTGATGAAATTCGCTGAAAATTTGGTGAGACTTTTCTTGAAAATGCAATGAAATTACGTTTTTGTTTTTTCGATACACCTCAATATGGCGAATCACTCAAATTTTGAAGAAGCCTGCAGAAGGGGCAAATAACTTAAATTTTTTGTTTTTAATCTCATATCAACAAGTAAGTTACGAACACCAACATGTCCAAATTTCAATTACCTAAATGCATTTGAAGGGAAGATACAGCAAAAAACAGCTTTTTGAGAAGTTTTGAGTCATTAATTTCTTGAATCTTACATATTTCCTCGCAAAATTAAATTAGAGAGGCCATTTTGGTATAAACCATTAGAGGTGGACTCTTGTGGTGGGAGAATTAGATGACGGAATATTTGTCACAACCCCCCTCCAGGTTCGCTGAGCAGGTAAAAACGTAGAGTTTACCTAAAAACTTATTCCTTCTAATTTTTTTTTTTTGACAAAATTTTTTGAAAGTGTTGTGAGATGTAGACATTCCAATTCTTGGATGAATTTTTAACAAAGATGATAGCCATTACAGCCTACCTGATTTGCAAAGGGAGGTGGAAGAGTGTTGGTTCTTCGAATCTTTTCGTTTCAGAACATTTGTAATCATTTGGCAAACGTCCAACATTTTAGTATACATATTTTTTCCCTCAAGCGTAACGCCGATGAGTATTCACAAAATTTGCTCAAAATTTGTTGAGAGACTCTTCTTGGAAATATAAAAAAAGATACTTTTTTGTTTTTGCAATGCATTTCAAAATGGCGGATAATTTAAATGTTGAGGGAGGCTGGAGGAGGGGCTAATAGCTTAAACTTTTTGTTTTTCATTTCATATAAAAGACCGAGTCGCGAACATCAACATATGCAAATTTCAGCTTCTTAAGTGTATTTAGAGGAGAGTTGGTGTATAAAATGGCTTTTTGAGGGAGTTTTGAGTCATGAAATTTCTTGAATCTTCCATATCTCCTCACCAAATTAACCTAGAAAAATCAAACTTTGTGTAAAATGTTAGTTGGTGACCAGAATGTGAAGTTTCGAGTTTGGATCAAAATGGGTCCAAAATGGCGGATCATCAAAATTTGAGTAGAGCTTGAGGAGCCTCAAATTGGTAAAAATTTAATTAATATGAACTCAAATGGTTATTGGTGATAAGAAGTATACTGCATCCCTAATTCACTTCCATGTATGATGTTGTGGGGGAAAAGGAGGGGTTATCGTCTTCAAAATGTGGTGGGTTCTACGAGTTATCGAAAATTTATAATTGTGGTGTCATGTGATAAAATAAGCCCAAGTGACTAATCAATTCAAATTTTAGCTTCCCAAGTCAATTTAGAGGAAAGTTAAGGAAAAAAAACGTCTTTTGGAGGGTAATTTGCTGCAGGATATTTCATGAATCTTCCATATTTTGCCACCAAATCGACCTAGAAAGATCAAACTTCGTGTGTAAGGTTCGTTGATGACCACAATATGACCTCTTCAATTTGTGTCAAAATGGATCCAAAATGGTGGATCACCAAAATTTAAGTAGAGCTTAACCCCTCAATAGTCGCACCATTGGTCACTTCGACCATAAAGGGATGATAGTCGCACCCTGGTCACTTCGACCGTGTATAGTAAATAAGTCGCGCCCTGGTCATTTAGACCGTAGTCGCGCCTTGGTCACTTCGACCGTGTATAGTAAGTTAGTCGCGCCCTGGTCATTTCGACCGTAGTCGCACCCTGGTCACTTCGACCGTGTATAGTAAATAAGTTGCGCCCTGGTCATTTCCACCGTATACTAGATGACTACTTGTTCCCAGCACCCAAGTGACAAAATTAGTTAAGCAAAACAATCTAACTACTGCTATTTTTTTTTCAAAATGAGATTCTTATTCATGAAAAAAATTGGCTAGAATAAAGTTTTGCAATTCTGTCTTCTTCTTCTAAATTATCTTTCTCAATGTTGGAACAGCATTATCAGTCAAGTGTATATAAGATAAACCATTAGAAGCTACAACCAAAAAAAATTGGTCGAAATGACCGGGGTGCGACCATAGTTGTATTATTCAACTTTGGTCGCGCCCTGGTCATTTCGACCGATCGGTGGAAATGACCAGGGCGCGACCAAAAAAGATTTTTATAAACGCGCGACTATGGGGGGGTTAAAGAGCCTCAAGCACTTAATTTGAAAAATAAGTGTTCATTATTGCATCGCAAGAAATGTTTCGTTCGTGTGCAGGGTTAATTGATGATCACAATATAACCTCTTCAATTTGGATCAAAATGGATCCAAAATGGCGAATCATAAATAGTTGAAGATAATTTGAGGGGCCTCAAGTGGTCATATTGTAGAAATATGTGTTCATATGATTATTGCATGGTAAGAAATAATATATTTTGTTCTAAATTCAACTTCGTAAGTGTTGTGGAAGGGATAGAGTAGGGGTTTTCAGATCTGATATCGGGTGTGGCCTGTAGTCATGAAGGGGTTAGCACTGCTATTTCCAAACCTAAACAAATCCCAGTTAAAAACTCAGATTCAGTATTGCGTCATGGCTGCTTACTTTTTTTTTTATCTTAGTTTTTAATTAAAAATGTTAGCCATTCTAGCTCACCTGATGTTTTCGTTTTGATAATTTTTTGTGTGCAGCTCTCATATTACATGTAATATTGCGATAACAAAGTCTCATGGAGACCAGAATCTGACTGTTAATGTAACAAAATGGATACAATGTGGTTAGTAGTCGAAATTTGAAGATGACTAGAGGAACCTCAAATAGGTGAAATTTGAAAAACATGAGCTCATGTGCCTCTAGTAGAGTACGTAGTACTATATAACCTGAATTCACCTTTTGAGTTGACTTCGGAAGGGATAAGTATAGTTTCGAGACTTGGTACTGTGTGTAACCTGTGGATATGAAGAGGTTGACATTATCTATAAATTTTTCAATTCAAAACTCGTCTTCAGTGATGAGGTTAGCTGCTTACGTTTTTATTTATATTTAAATCGATGATGCGTAATAAATGGTAAATTTTTTTTTTGAAATTACCTCTAATGCCATGCTCATAAATTTCATTGCATTCTTTGATGGAAAAATTTTGTATTTTGATTTTAATACAGGTAATTACTCATTTTCGATGCTGTAAAATTTGTGTGAGAAAACTTACCACAAAAGATTTTAAATTAGTACTAATACAGTCTAACGAAGCAAAACGCATCATAATCGATACGGAGAGTCTGTAGTTTTATCTAGAAATATATGAATTTTTGGTGGGAGAAATAATGCTCGTAATTAAATTTATAAAATTTACACACGACTACAGCCACTCGATCACAGTCTCAACTCATTTTCATAACTTAACATTCTTTGGGATCTTAATGCCTATTCCCAATGTAGATAGTGGTTAACTGAGATTCAGCTCCAGTAACCCAACATGACTGCTTATTTTGTTTTTAACATTTTTTATGCTTGTATTTTCTTCTGTCTTTCCAACCGACGTCATGGAAATGAATTGCACGTAACTGTTTTAAATTTTTAATTTTCAAATAAATGTATATGGCTTTAGGTCGAATGTACCAGCTTTTCATCAGATGTTTTTCAAAACGCCTATTTTACATTTCCGGTCGCGTATAACTACGTTGACCGAGTTAATTACGAAATAAAACTGAGCGATTCAACTAGGTATGGTGCTCGTACGTATACCTACGAATATAACTGTATTAAGTCGGTGCATGTTGCGTATTAAAAGGGATTTATTTTACGGCGCAGGACGCTGAAAATATTTCTCATTTTACAAGTTCCGCATATATATTGACTCTTTTTCGACCTCGCATTTGGCTTTTTACCGTATTAACGTGGAAATTGTGCGGTTAGGTATTGCATGTTCGAGTATAGGTGCAGTAGGTGAACGAAGATTATCGTGTAATTAAACAAGTTTTCACAATCACCTACCACTGTTGTGGCACGGCCGGTGTGTATACTCGAGCGACCTTTCATTTTGGGAACGCGTTTGAGCTTTCGGACGGACGCGTTCGGTATTTCTACTCGAGTTAGGAAAAATAAAAATAAAATCCTCTGGGGCAGAATGAAAGAAGAGCCGGGTTCGTTACTTCGCCATTACACTGATTGCACGCAGCAGTCCATTTATAGGAAAAAAATAACTCGAAAAGTTGTTCGGTCGAAATTTACGGTAAGATTGTTCGTTAAAACTAAGTAGCGGTTGGAAGGAGAGAAGATTAGTACACCTGTTCTCAGTGTATTCTTGTGAGTACATTAGAAAACGGGACGACTCGAATGGTAAACGAATTTGATAAAATATGTAATTTTCTTAATGGCGCTATTGCCTTTGGAGTTCGAGTGTAGATTGAGAAAAAAATATGTAATGTGTACGTATTTTTTTCGAAACAAGATCATCGACTGTTTGTCGGCATCATATATATACAATCTACGGTCAATGCGGTTACGTATCCTTAAATTATGATTTATGGAAAAGCAACCGCCAATAATCAAACGGCGTGTATACAATTGGAAATTATGATTAATGAAAATGTAATTAAAGCGATCACTCATCGAGTGTCACAAGCCTAATGAAATATAACTAGACGATTCGAAATTCGAATGCTCCTAGGTCGAGAAGTGCTGTGCGTTATTAGATGAGCTTTAGATTCGGATTATGTTGTTTTCCAATGCGTTTGACGATTCAATAAATTTTTTTTTGGATGAAATCGATCCTTTATCATTCAGACAACGAGTATCTCTATGTCATGTATAATCGAATAGCTTTCAGTAATGAAATCATTTTCGTTGGTTTTGGATATTAAAAGAGACAGACACTGTCAAGATTTGCGGGAATGTAGAGGTATCACGAGGCTTAAAGTACAATTTGAAAACAAAGCAATATTTCTTCGTGAAAAAGATATATCTTCGACAAATTACGTAAGCATTGAACAGAGATGAACATATTATACGATTAAGAATGTTGAACAAGGCGGTAGCTTAGATGAATTTTGAAATAAACCAGATGAAGTTGGATCTTGTGATGGAAAAATCACATGATGGAATATTTATATCATCACCCTTCACCAGGTTCGCCGAGCAGGTAAAATTGCTTTTTGCTAAAAACTTATTCATTTTGATTTTTACTTGACAAATTTTTTGTAAGTGATGTAATGTAAACATTGTACAATCAAATAATACATTTTTTAAAATAATTTTTAGCAGAGTTTTTAATGATGAGGATAGCTATGAAAGTCTACTTAATGTGAAAAGGGGAGGGGGAGGAAAGGATGGAGTCTTCATATCTTTGCGTTTCAGGCCATGTTTTTTTAGATATGTATATGTGCTGAAATTACTTCAAAATTTGGTTGAAGACTCTTCTTGAAAATGCAAAAAAGGGTACTTTTTATTTTTCCAATAGATCTCAAAATGGCGCATCATCCAGATTTTGAAGGAAGATGGAGAAGATGCAAATAGCTCAACTATTTTGTTTTTGATCTCATATGAAAGAGTAAGTCATGGACCTCAACGTATCCAAATTTCAGCTTCCTAAGTGTATTCGGAAGAAATTTGGAGCGAAAAACCGTTTTTTGAGGAAGCTTTGAGTCATGAAATTTCTTGAATCTTCCATATCTCCTCACCAAATCAATCTACAAAGGTGAAACTTTGTATGTGTGGTTAGTTGGTGACGAGTATATGACCTCTTGAATTTGGATCAAATTGGATTCAAAATGGCCGATTATCAAAATTTGAGTAAAGCTTGAGATGCCTCAAATCAGTCAAAATGTAATTAATGTGAACTCACGTGGTTATTAGGGATAAGAAATATACTATATCCCTAATTCATCTCCATACATGATGTTGGAAGGGAGAGAAAGGAGGAGTTATCGACTTCAAAATATGGTGGGGATACACGAGGAGTCGAAATTTTTTTATTGTGGTGTCAAATGATAAAATCAGCCCAGGTAGACTAACCTATTCCGATTTTTGCTTCTCAAGAGAAATTAGGGAGGCGGAGTTAGAGCAAAAATTGATTTTGGATCTTTAATAACAATTTTATTTACATTTATTTTTATTTATTTATATTATTATTGAAAGAATATTAGCTAAACGAACATTAATTTTTAAATTTAAATTTTTCAATATTGAATGATTAATAAATTCCTCTAATTTAAATCATTCATTTAACGAAAATTTAATTATTTTAAATATAAAAAATAATTAATTAATATGGCAGAAAATAATGCCTTGAATTTAAAATTCAATCATGAGGGAAAATTGCTAGAGGATATTTTATGAATCTTCCATATCTTCTCACCAAATCGAACAAGAAAGATCAAACTTTGTATGTGAGGTTAATGTTTAATTTTTATGAAATAAATTTTAGTTTAAATTAAAAACGTTAATCTTGTAAATTAAAAATTATTATAAAATAAAATTTATTTACAAATATATATATATATTATTTTTAATTTCACAAATCACTGTTGATAATAAAAAGAATTTAAAAAAATTTCAATCAATTAATTAAATTTATTTAAATTATAAAAAAATTTAATTTCGACTTAAATTTTAAATTTAAATAAAGAGATAAAAATTATAAAGCTTCTAACTTAAATTATATTTTTTTATTTTATCTTATTTATATAGTTTAATTTAGTTGATGACAAAAATATGAGCTCTTAAATTTGAGTCAAAATGGATGCAAATGGTGGATTATGAAAATTTGATGATAATTTTGAGAAGCCTCGAGTGGCTATAATTTGAAAAATATTTGTTCATATGATTATCGCTTGGCAAGAATGAAGGTAAGAGTATGAGTTTTACGCTCATGTGGAATTCATAAAATGAATCCTTTCGAAAAATTAAATTCTAGTTTCGTATTCTCATAAATTAAGAGAACTGACGTGATCGACCTATTGAATCTGAAAGTACATTTCAAAATTTTCGTTAACTTGTCCAACTCGTGAAACTTGTTTTCGAAGTTGTGTCACTAATTCAATATTTAAAAAACCCATTTCTCATGAAAAATAGTTCAAAAGATTTTGGAAAAAAAAAATCAAAAAATACATTTATTAGGGTATACCTTGTACTAAAGTTTCAAAAACGTCGTCAAGTGGAAGTCAAATGACAATTTGTAAAGAAAATTAAAGTTTATAGATATGTAATGATATAAGTACAGATAGGTAAGAGCACAAAAATGTTATCACCTGATTTTCTCAAAATTTCGAACAGGTATAGCGTATTCATCATTCTTAATTGCTTTCACTATTTTTTTTTTTTACTTATTTATAAAACCCAAAACTGAATAATCATTGGTCTGATGTGGACCAAATAGAGGTCTCTTCATGGGTTGGTAATTTGACATTGATAGCATAACACAAATTGAAAATTCAAGTCACCAGCTCTGCATTTTAGCCTTGGAATTTTTTGCTTTAGTTTTCTGCTCGCCTGGGATATCGTTCTCATATTTTATCTTATTCGTCCTTTGTCAATTTCCTTTTTTTCTACGTTAAAAGCACTGACGAATGAATCGATGAAAGTATGAAATCGAACGATATAGAACATTTTACAACCATTAGGCTAACTCACAAGAGACATTCGAGGCTTAGAAAGTAATTTCTACATCAAAGTAAACGAAAGCATTTGGACCATGTTCATACTAATACTCTTTACTGACGGTAAAAATGTCTCGGTTCATTTTTATTTCGAAACTCAAAGAATTTTCTTTCTTCGTAACTCTCCTGTACGTTTTTTCCTTTTAAGCAAACATTTCGTTTGAACGTGCCTTTAAGATTATAAATTTAAACAAAAAACCGAATAGAGTAGCCGAATGTCCGAGACCTTGAGGCAGAACTTTATTCCACACTAGTCGGACATTAATCATCGCATCGAAGAAAAGTGTCGGTGTATTTGTTTTTTTGTGATTCAAAAGTAGCAAACTTCGGGTACAATCGTTCAAATTTTTAACTGTAATTTTTTATCGTTATTGAAACACGAGAAGAGAATCGTTTTCTTTGATTTAAAGCTTTTCTCGAAGGTAAATTTGATTCCCTTTTCGTTTGCAATAAACATGAATCGATTGAAAAGCGGAAGATTCGCAGAAAAACAACATTTAACATTTATATTCATCAAAAGCGGAAAAACCAACTCCCTCGGCGGAACTTTTAAAATTCTATTTCCACAAATAAAGTTCACGAAGCGAATAAATGCACGTAACAAGAAAATAATTGTTTTCGTTATTTCGCGCGGCTAATTGTGCAAAAGAAGCGGTAAAAAGGTGTATTCGCGAACTGCAAAAGGAGACAGAAAAATCTGCACCAGTGGAAAGGAAAAGAAACATAACAAAACTCAATTATTATAATATAGACATCATTAACCTCGCTCATTCGTCGGCGTCGGTGTAGCTCATTTTTGTAAAATACTCGGTCTCTTCTCGCTGAATCGTTTATTATTTTTCGCAAATGCTAAAATGCGAACGAACCATTCTTATGGCGAAGTGGACTAGATACTCGTTTAATAACCGAAAAAAAGTCTCCGCATTCAAGCTTTTCAAGGCGGTGAAACAATATTTTTATAATGTTTCAGGTAGTCGGAACGTCATATATTTTCGCCACATTCAGGGGTTCGCATTAACCCGCTAGGTTTCTATTGTTCGAGGTTATTATAAGACAGAGAAAGGTTCGCTGCTATGAAAGTAAATACTACGGAGTGCTTAAGAGAAAGCAGAATCGTTATGGACGTTGAAAAATATACGCGGCTGAGATTAATTACGATAGAGGTATTCTTTTGAAAAGGTACTTAGTGGATGATGGAGAGTGTGGTGTGGGTGATTTTTCGCGTGAAATATTTTGCTTAAATTAAGGCTATATTGATGTTTATTATTCAATACTCGTCTCGTATCTCCCAAGTGCTGGCGAGTTTACTCGAAAGTTTTCCAATTTTATAAATAAACAAACACGTTTGAAAATACAGCTTGGTTGAAGTTGAGGGTGAAGTCGAGTGGATCGCTGATATAGCGAGTTAGAGAAATAAAAACTTAGATAGGTTTGCGGGTGGTTGGTTTCGAGGCGTTAGTTTTGTTGATAAGTCTCTCTCAGTTTTATTCTACTCTATGTAGTTTTCGTAATGGTTCGTTAATTCTCGAATGATTCGCGCTACTAAAATGACCGAATGTAGCGTTACTTGCTTGTAGATTTGAGAGCGTGTCATCAACTAAATTGAAGAATTTGGACCATGTTCATACTAATACTCTTTACTGACGGTAAAAAATGTCTCGGTTCATTTTTATTTCGAAACTCAAAGAATTTTCTTTCTTCGTAACTCTCCTGTACGTTTTTTCCTTTTAAGCAAACATTTCGTTTGAACGTGCCTTTAAGATTATAAATTTAAACAAAAAACCGAATAGAGTAGCCGAATGTCCGAGACCTTGAGGCAGAACTTTATTCCACACTAGTCGGACATTAATCATCGCATCGAAGAAAAGTGTCGGTATTTGTTTTTTTGTGATTCAAAAGTAGCAAACTTCGGGTACAATCGTTCAAATTTTTAACTGTAATTTTTTATCGTTATTGAAACACGAGAAGAGAATCGTTTTCTTTGATTTAAAGCTTTTCTCGAAGGTAAATTTGATTCCCTTTTCGTTTGCAATAAACATGAATCGATTGAAAAGCGGAAGATTCGCAGAAAAACAACATTTAACATATTATATTCATCAAAAGCGGAAAAACCAACTCCCTCGGCGGAACTTTTAAAATTCTATTTCCACAAATAAAGTTCACGAAGCGAATAAATGCACGTAACAAGAAAATAATTGTTTTCGTTATTTCGCGCGGCTAATTGTGCAAAAGAAGCGGTAAAAAGGTGTATTCGCGAACTGCAAAAGGAGACAGAAAAATCTGCACCAGTGGAAAGGAAAAGAAACATAACAAACTCAATTATTATAATATAGACATCATTAACCTCGCTCATTCGTCGGCGTCGGTGTAGCTCATTTTTGTAAAATACTCGGTCTCTTCTCGCTGAATCGTTTATTATTTTTCGCAAATGCTAAAATGCGAACGAACCATTCTTATGGCGAAGTGGACTAGATACTCGTTTAATAACCGAAAAAAAGTCTCCGCATTCAAGCTTTTCAAGGCGGTGAAACAATATTTTTATAATGTTTCAGGTAGTCGGAACGTCATATATTTTCGCCACATTCAGGGGTTCGCATGAACCCGCTAGGTTTCTATTGTTCGAGGTTATTATAAGACAGAGAAAGGTTCGCTGCTATGAAAGTAAATACTACGGAGTGCTTAAGAGAAAGCAGAATCGTTATGGACGTTGAAAAATATACGCGGCTGAGATTAATTACGATAGAGGTATTCTTTTGAAAAGGTACTTAGTGGATGATGGAGAGTGTGGTGTGGGTGATTTTTCGCGTGAAATATTTTGCTTAAATTAAGGCTATATTGATGTTTATTATTCAATACTCGTCTCGTATCTCCCAAGTGCTGGCGAGTTTACTCGAAAGTTTTCCAATTTTATAAAATAAACAAACACGTTTGAAAATACAGCTTGGTTGAAGTTGAGGGTGAAGTCGAGTGGATCGCTGATATAGCGAGTTAGAGAAATAAAAACTTAGATAGGTTTGCGGGTGGTTGGTTTCGAGGCGTTAGTTTTGTTGATAAGTCTCTCTCAGTTTTATTCTACTCTATGTAGTTTTCGTAATGGTTCGTTAATTCTCGAATGATTCGCGCTACTAAAATGACCGAATGTAGCGTTACTTGCTTGTAGATTTGAGAGCGTGTCATCAACTAAATTGAAGAATTTGTTTTCTAACTTAACTGAATCCAAAGTTCGAAGACAATTCGAATTCAAAATTTTATTTCTACGAAGAAAGACATCCACGAACGAACGTATCATAAAAAACCATTTGCTTCTAAATAAGATTGCTTAGAGTAGTTCGTGAATGTATCTAACCAAAGTTTTCTGTTTTACTTTTCAAAAATTTTCAAAGAAGAATTGTTTAAAAATGATTCACTAAATAAAAAAAACTTTCGTGAATGATCCATTTAAAATAAAATCGTTCATACATGACTCACTTTTGAAAATCGTTCGCGAGTGACTCGCTTTTGAAAATCGTTTGCGAATGTTGTATGTATGAAGTCGTTCACGTCTGACTCAGTTATGGAAATCGTTCGCGAATGATTCATTCATACAGTCGTTCATAAGTGATTCACTTTTGAAAATTGTTTGCGAACGATTCATTTTTGGAAATCATTTGCAAATGACTCTCTTTTCTAAATTATTCGCAAATGACTCACTTTTGGAAATAGGTCACCCAAGATTCACTTTTGAAAATCGTTCGCGAATGATTCATATATGAAGTTGTTCACGTCTGACTCAGTTATGGAAGTCTTTTGCGAACGATTCATTTTTGGAAATCTTTCGCACATGACTCACTTTTGAAAATTATTCGCGAATGATTCATGCATGAAGTCGTTCATGTCTAACTCACTTTTTGCGAACGATTCATTGAAATTGTTCACATATGATTCACTTTTAAAAATTGTTCGCGAATGATTCATTTTTGAAAATCCTTCACGTATGAACCGTTTAAGAATCATTTGCGAAGGATTCTTATTTTTTATTTTTAGAGAGTTAATTCCTAAGTTAACACAAATTTTTCAATATAAGCTTTCAATAAAAGGAAAAGTTATTACAGTTTTCATAACACACTATGTCTAACTGATTTTTACACTCCCGAGCGCCAAATTCCCTTTCGTGAAAAAAAATATCACATATTTTATTTTGTTTGACTTCGTTATGGTATAATGAATAATTTAAGACTTTGATAACTCAAATTCTATGATTTAAATAATTTTACTGGTTATTTGATTGATTTAAATTCATTTCTTCCAAAATCAGGGTTGCAAAATTAACTAGACAAAAACGTTGAAAGTGCACCGTGCCTTTAGTCTCGAAGCTATGTACGACCCGTTGCATTGAAAAAGTGAAGAAGGTAATTAAAAGAAACGTAATTATGCAGCGAAAAAATCCAAAATGAAAAAAAAAAGTATTAAGAGTTCAAAAATTTTAAAAATCTAAAAAGTAAGCATTAAGAATTGGGGAAAAAGTTTTTGAATACACTTTTGTTTTTAATTATTAAAAAGATATTCAAAACTTGAAAAAAACTCAAAAATGAAAAAAATTCAATTATGTGTAAAAATAAAATGGAAAATTGTAAAAATTGAAAATCGTTGAAAAATGTTTAAAAATTTAAAAAAAAAACTTGATGAATTTCTTTATTGAAATTAAAAGAAATGCATTAAAATGGAAAAAATGTAGAAGTACAAAAAACTAAAAGTAAAAAAAATGTCAAAAAATTATTAAAAATATTTTTAATTGATAAAGAATAAAAATTAAATTAAAAATGAAGAAAACTCTATTGAAATTTTGTTTCAGTTAGAAAAATATTCATAACTTGAAAAATGCTCAAAAATAAAAAAAATTCCGTCAAGTCTAAAATAAATCCAGAAATTGACAATAGTTGAAAAAAAGTTAAATGAATTTTTTTTTTTCAAATAAAAATGAATGCATAAAAATGGAAAAATTTGTAGAATTCCAAAAATACGAATGTAGAAATTGAAAAAGTTTATTAAAACTGAATAGCACATTTAAAGCAAAGTTCAAAAATTGAAAAATGTCTAGTGAAATTCTTTCAATGTTCGAAGATTGAAAAACTTTCCGAAAAAATATTGTTGAAAAACTAAAATTTCCTAAAATAATAAAAATATTCACAAAAATTTACAGTAATTTTTTCAAAATTTCTGCTCAAATATTCACAAAAAACACCTCATTAAAAGCTCAAAATCTATTTCAACCCTAGTCTTAATCATAGCTCTCAGCGACCTCGACTTGTAAATGGTACGAAGAAAATCTGAAAAACCACGGTACTCAGCAATTATGTACAAGATTCAGCGTGTCAAAAGTGAAGGGTAAAAGCAATTTCGCGAATGGGTTAAAAAGTCATAAATAAAAATTCTCGCGCAGCTCTCCGATGACATGTGTCTGCGTGTCTTAAAATCAAAAATACGCACAATACGGGAGATAAACTTTCGGCATTAATATTTTTAATAGCGTCGATGGAAGTGTCAGTGTGTGTTGAGGTTTTAAACCCTTTTTCACTTTTACGTGCCCTTATTCGTGTTTTAAATTCAAGATGGTTCTTACGCTGGATACGATTATTGGTATTGCCTCAATTTTATCTATGTTCAGTATCGTGGATAACAAAGAACGTACAACATAAGAAGGTAACCTTGAAAATAATCTCGTAATTTATGCATAAAAAGCGTAATATTTTCAACGGTAAAAGAGTCAATTCACACTTCGCTTCCTTATAGTGCTCGACTAATGTCGAGATTTCATATCGGTTTCGATTACTCGTCCAATCAGGGATATACGCTCACATCCCTACGAAGCTTGTGTAAAATGACTCGCCGGCGAAATATAATTATTCGCGAGGTATATACGCGAATGGAAAAACCTTACGCTGGCGGCTAAATGGAAATTCTTATCACGTGCCCCATAAATCGTTACCTTCGTTGATTAACATTTTTCCTCTTTGCAATTGAATATTTGCTCACGTTCGCGAGAAATTTCTTTTTCGCCAGAGTTGCAGGTGTAACGGTATCGTTGACTCGGGTTTTTCGTGTGAAAATGAAATGATAATTTTATCAAAATTTCTCAGCGACTATTATTGCGAGTTGAATTGGAAATGTGGCGAAAGAAAGATGAATTATCACCGAGCTTACAACCGTATAAGAACGTGCAAATACGAGTAGGAGCATCCTTTCATACATCGTCGTGTATTACACGACGATAAATAAACGCATACGATGCTCACCTGAAAGTGGCAAAATACGAATTTAAAATTCGATTACAATAACGTTTTTCGAAAGATTAAGGAAAAAAATTCTTTGCATCGTTATATTCAAAATGTTTCCACAACCGAGCCACACTATCGGAAAATTATTGCTTTCGATGGTAAATTAATTTTAATATTTCGTCTGGTATCGAAGTTGAAAAGTTACTAGTTAGACGACGCTGCGGTCGTGGCCGAAAAGAGGGGCTGTTAATTTGAATTTTAATTATGTAAATACGACGCGGTGGAAGGCTTTCAAAGTGAAAAGTTTGAAGTTAAATAACGCCAGTATTGCTGCCGTATTACGTAGTAATGAAACGATTTAATTGAAAAAACTCGTTCACCTAGGGCTACCAAATGGAAACAAATTGTTTTTAAAATGATCAACATTCGATGCAGATGAAACATTTATCTTCGATGTCACCGTGAAAACTGAAACTACTTCAATTACGCGGTTATTAATACTTCACTATAGGTGCCTTTTCATATCGTTCGGCTGTACTTGCGCTTTTTCTGAGAGCGTGGCGTTTTCATAAATATACAATTTTTATAGACGCTGCGAGGAACTCTGTGGTAAACATTAACCTTGTTTTGTGCGTTTTAAGCATCTATTTGAAAGTTAAATTACGAAATACAAGATGGATCATGACTCTTTAATGGGCTTCGTTTGGTGTTTTTAACTTTCACACGGAGCATACGGCGCGCCGTCTTAGGCGAATTATCTTGTCCTTTTTGCTCCACCGACATCGTTTACGCCGATGTCTTTTATTAGTTTTTCAACTCGGAAATATATTTAGCCTGATATTGAAACGTGTAATTAAAAAGTCTTTTACGTTGAAAATTTGAAATTAAAGCCGCAAGGTTTTGCTGTCGGATAAGAAAATGAGTGCAGAGGAAGGATGGGTTGAAATGCCTTTTTTGTTGGCATGAATCGTCGGTTTTATGAAATCATCGTTTTAACGAGATAACTAAACTTTGAATTATTAACGTAAAATTTTCATTAAACTGTATTTAAATAGGATTTAATCGTCAAATTAATCATCGAATTGTTAATATATTATTAATTGAAAATATTCAAATTAATGTACCCAATTACAATTTTTCAATTTATGAACTTTAAAGATAAAGCTAAAAGTAATTGCATTAAATATAATTATTACTTTAAGTAATGAATTATTGCATTTCTAATTTTTTTTTGAGGTTTTATTATGTTTTCTCATTTTTTGCAAATTTCAACTTATTTTTTTGTCATTTTAAAGTTTTGTTCTTATTTTAAATTTCAGATTTTGTTTTTAATTGTCACGTCCAAATTATTCAATTTATATTCAAGTTCATGTAATGGTTTTCAAGTTTCATAATTAAATGGTTCGTGTCAATTGATTTTTGTTAAATTTCATTTCAATTGTATGTTTTCTAGATTATTGGTATTTTTCATGTTTTTAAAATCATTTTCTCAAACATAAATCTAGTACAATGAGAAGTGAGATCAGGTACTTTGAAGTTTCAACTACTCATCTTTTCAGGCATTGAAGCCAGTAGTTAGATTTGTTGCTTCATCTTCAGTGAAGTCGAAATACTTCATTCTAGGATTCCTTCTACCTCTAAGATCCCCAAGAGCTACCTCTATGCCACCACTAGTTGAGAGCGAGAAGCTGTATTTCGAGAACTACCTTCAAGTTTTCTGGATGCATATGAACCAAATTTAGTTTTTTTTTTTTTTTCTTTAGTGAAGAAGGAGCTGCTAAATAATCTCAAAAGGACATCGTAAAAACGATCCAAAGTCATGTTTCATTATCCAAAGGCAAAATGAATAAATTTTAGTCATTGAATAATTTTTCTTGAAATCTAGCCATTTTAAATACTAGAAATCACCATTTGTTGTAATTTACCAAAAATCGTCAGTAATTTACCAGAAATTACCTATAATTATCAAAAATCATCTGTTATTTACCAGAAATTACCTGTAATCATCAAAAATTATACGACTTGCTCAAGACCTCGTAGATATATAATATAAATTATAATATAAAATTTTGTTTATAGCATATACTGGGCTGGTAATAAACAAATAAATTGATGATGCTGATGATTTATTATTTACCAAAAATTACCAGTAATTTACCAAAAATTACCAGTAATTTACCAAAAATTACCAGTAATTACCAAAAAATTACCTGTTATATACCAAAAATTACGAGGATTTTTCAAAAATTGCTTTTTACACATCAAAAATTAGTTGTAATTTACCATAAATCATCTGTAATTTACCAAAAATTATCTATAATTACCAAAAAATAATCTGTAATTCAACGAAACTTATTTGTTACTTACCAAAAATTATCCGTAATTTACCAAAAATTACCAAAAAATTACCTATATTTACCCAGAATTACTTGTCATTTACCAGAAATTATTTGTAATGCACCAGCCATCTTCAGAAATTACCTCTAATATACTAGAAATTATGTGTAAGTTGCCAAAATTTTCTTGTTATTCATCTGAAATTGTACTAGAAATTACCTAGTAATTTATCACCTGGTGAATTGTCAGTAATTAAAAAAAAAAAAAAAAAAAAAAAAATAGAATAAGTATTTCAAATGGTATTGTTTTGTTTCAACTCCTCTTCAAATTCATTTCGGTAGTGGAAATTTTCGTATGTTAATTATTTTAGCTTACTTAGCCATTTGAAATAATGATAGAAAATATTTTACCTTTTGTTTACTTCCACTATATTTCGCGAACAAAAAACCCTTCCACTCACGTCTCCTGCTCCCCTATGAAGTAATTTATGAAGATTTACTTTAGATGCCCATAGAACTCATATCATGTTTGAGTAATTTGAAGCTCTTCAAGCCTTTACCAAAATTTTATTATCTGCCATTTTTAATCTATTTTGACTCGAATTTAAAGAATAATATTTTTGTTCCCAACCCACTCTATATACATAATTTGAGCTTTCTTGGTGAATTTGGTGATAATATATGAAATATTCGAGGAATTTCATAGCTCAAAAACACTACAGTGACTGATGACTAAATTGATTTGGCAAATTAACATTTCGAAATATTCGTATCCGTACTACACTCGTTGATATGAAATCAAAATCGAAAATTTTGAAGCTTTAAAGACCTTCCAATCGCCTTCAAAATTTGAATGAATCGCCATTTGAAGTTGAAATCAAAAATACAAAAAATAAAAGTTTTTTGTGCTTCTGTGAAGAGTATTTCGTCAATATTCGAGCTATTTTCATCCATCCATATGGTTACAAATAGCCCGAAACGTGAAGATTTCAAAACCCCAATCTTCCTCGGCCTTCCTTTCCAAATCAGGTAAGCTGCAGTGCCTATAGAGTTTTAATTAAAAACTCGGCTAAAAATATAGCGAAAAAATATGGGAAAATATCTCTTCGAAACAGTCGTAATTGTAATATCGAATTTCTAAAAATCACCAGACTTCGTCTCCAAGCTCATCGCCTATTCTTGCTCATTTTTGGAGGTGGCGATAATTTGGAATTATACAGCGACCGTATGGGAAATAAGAATAGAAGGAAAAGCATTATTTATGTATCCGAAGCATACGAGTTTTACAGCGTCGAAACGAGAAATATAAAATCGGTCGAAAAATCAAAGTAATAAAATATCCGCACAGGTAACATGTTACGGTGACTGCAAAGCTGTTCTTAATTGAAAAAATCACTAGAAAATGCAACGCGTAAGCCGGCCATACCGATATCGATCTGCTAAGGTATATCCACGATTATACGAGCTAGGCAAGCGAACTAGGTAGTAGGTACCTGATATAGCAGCGTTACGTGTGTATAGCATAAGACTATAAGGTATACGAACAGAATGTATATGTAAAAATATCGATTTGACAATATAACCTTTACCATTAGTTAAATGGTTGTTTTAAATTATTGTTGTTGTTGTTTTTCCTTACTTTCTAATTTTCTCGAGTCTCGACACCCGATTTTATGGCGATACGAAGGTTAAAATAATTTTTGGCATGCAACGTAGCCTATACCTATACGCTTACCGTCTATACTAAATTTCGGAAGGTACTCTGCGCGGAGCTATTTTATTAGTTTAATGCTCGAGCGCCGATTTTCGTTAATCTCGAATTTCCATATACTTATTGAAAAGTTTTTTTTCGACGTCGACTCGAGGTGAATAAATTTGGACGAGAGCTCGTTTTACTGTAACGTTATGTCGGTGCGACCAAAAAAAAAATTCACTGATGAGATGAAAATGTACGAATAGTACGATGCTGGTATTAAAATGGCATTTCACGAGGTGATAAAAATTTTCGTACGTTTTGAATGGTTTTTACGTATACGTATCACAATGATGCTGACGGCTCGACAAATATATCAAGATTTGCGAATGATGAAAACTTCTCTCGCTCGAGGTGATTTATTGCACTATACGCGACGTCGTTTAATAAATTATATTATAAATTGTATCTGATCGCATACCATGTGTAGGAGCATAAAGCATATGCACGTGTACTTAGTAGTCATTAAATGGCGATGATGGGGAAGTTAGGAATTTTCAGCGAATTACTAGCACGACTGTTGGGCATATAACGACGCGTTATAGCCCAACAGAGATGAAAACTGTATAGAAATGATTAGGTAATTAAAATTATCGATATTGTGGACGATTCGATATACGTAGACGGGTTGACATTAACAGTAGCATATGGGAAGGTGGAGAGAAGAGGATAATCGTGGCTATTCAATTCATCCTATTTAACTGTTCCGTTTGTCCGCGGGTGCTGGCAAATTAATATTTATAAAAACTCATTTAAATATAGGAACGAGCTTTTTAAATTTTAATTATTGCGTATTGAACGTTGTTCATTTTGAATACGGTTCGACAAGGACGACTAGAAATACGAGAATGACTCGGTTAATTGTAAAATATTCGTTATTAGAGGATATAAGAAGAGCGCGAGTAAATTGAAGATTCTCGATGGTGTTTTGTAATAGGTGTTATGTGTATCGCGATTCGTAAGAGGCGAAAAATAAAACTCGTTCGTTTCGATTAAATATCGTTAATGAAAATTTACTATACTATTATCGTCGTAATCAACAATGATTGAATGTAATGATAAAATTATACCCGTCATATTTCAATTTACCAACGCAATTACCAGTTTAATTAAACGATTAATTGGAGGCCGCTAGAAATCTTGGTCGTGAAAAGAATATCTACCTAGAGTTTCCGAAAATACGACTAATTCGTGAACGCGAATTAGGGAAGAGATAACTCGTCGACGGATCGGCTGCGTGTACGAATAAATCGAATCGACGCGGATGCGTGAATGAGTGAAAGAAAAAAAGGATAGTTGAAAAATTCGATTATAAAATACTCATCGATAATTACTTTAATGACAACTGATTAAAGAACCGAAATAGGCGTTCGTTAAGCTCGTTAAAATACGAGTTCAAATTTTTAACAAATCTATTTTTAAAAATGCGTGTACGCTTTTTTATTTTAATTTTTTATTGGTGAATTCGGCATGGCCACGTGTTGATGGGATAGTATTGTATTGGGCACGTTTGATGATGATTTGATGTAATGAGATTTTTGTTCTCAATGGGAATTACTCGACATGAAGTTTTTTTTACCGTGTTGATATTTTTTTATTGGGTGTGAATCGGGTCACCTCGATATAGAAATATTTTATTTTCAAATTTTTTAATAAAAATTTTGCCATTTTATGGCCAGAATAACGCCAGTACCTTTGAAAGAAAAGAAGGAATTTTTAGAATAAAATTAAAGAAAGATTAGATCCTTTCATTTAATAAAATTTTAATATTTGATTTACTTTGATTGGAAATGTTACCAGAAAAATTTCACCCGTAAGGAAAAATTGAGGAGTAAAGGGGGAACGAAAGTAGCTCGAAAGATTTTTTTATTCTCAAAGCAACCCCTAATTAAAAGTTACATATTGTGGTCCAAACTATCCATATTTCCATGAAAGAATAATGCAATTTATGCTCAAAGTTAAATATAGGAATGGCGAGTAGGTATATGAGGAAGAAACTCAAAGTGTTTATTTCCTCTTTTTTAGCCGAGTTTTTAATTTGAAAACGACAGCTATTACAGCCTAACTAGATTTTCAAATCTTTGCCCTTTAAAACATTTGTAATCACCTGGTACACATGTCGAACTTATTGGTATGTATATATTTTCCTCCATGCCTAGTGCCGGCGAGCATAAGTGAAAATCGCTCCAAATTTGGAGGGGGGACTCTTCTTCAGAATGCAAAAAAAGTACTTTTTTGTCTTTTTGACACACCTCAAAATGGCGGATCACTCAAATTTTGAAGGGTGCTGAAGGAAGGGAAAAGGACTCAAATTCTTCGTGATGTAATTTACCCTACGTTAGAGATGCAAACGGACTCTGAGATTGAGTTGAAGCTAACCTCAAAACTGAGTCGAAAACTGACCTCAAAACAGTATCAAAAAATTACCCTAAGTTTGAGTCGACAATAGACCGTAAACTAAAGTGAAAAACTTGACTTCGAGATTGAGTAGAAAATTGACCCCAAAATGGTGTCAAAAAGTCACTTGAAGAGTTTTCAACTAACTCCATAACTTCGTTGAAAACTGACCCCAAGATCTCGAGATTTTGTGGAAAACTGACACCGAAATGAAGTTGAAAAATGATTTCGAGGTGAGGTCATTCACTGACCTCGGGGTGAGGTCATTCACTGACCTCGGGTGAGGTCATTCACTGACCTCGGGGTGAGGTGACCTTGGGGTGAGGTCATTCACTGACCTCGGAGTGAGGTCATTCACTAACCTGGAAGTGAGGTCATTCACTGACCTCGGGATGAGTTCAGTCTTTTACTTCAGGGTGAGTTCAGTCACTGACCTCGAGGTGAAGTCATTCACTAACCTCGGTGTGAGTTCAGCACTGACCTTAAAATGGCCAAATGGCCTCAAAAATTACTTCAAGACGTAGTCAATATATATTGCAGAGGTGAGTTCAGTTCAGACATAGGACACATTGTTTTATTGGTTGATGAGCAACTTATTTTTCAACTACGATTATTCTTAAGCCCCTCAGCCCCTCCTCTGGTCGCAAAAATAAAGATTAGGTAAAAGCATATTTTTTGTAACTTTATTCGTTTCATTTTAACTTATAATGATAAAAGTTGTAGCTGAAATAATCATACGTTATGCTTTCGGTGGGGTGAAGAGCGATCAGAGTGATCCGAAATTTCCTTAACGACTTATCACACGTAATATAAAGGTGTAGCATATTGTTTTATACTTATTTGGGGCCTTGAATGCAATGATGAACTTATTTTTCATCGCTAACCATGCTGTAGCCCCTTTACCCCATTCATCTGCCTTTTAGTTACAAAAATCAAAAATTCACCAAGAATACATTAAAGAACTCATTTCCAAAGTGATCAAATTCAGGAAAAAAATTGGTCATTTCGGAAGCCAAAACGTAACATAACTCAGATCACTTTGGAAGCAAGTAACTTTTTAATCGCTGGTAACATTGGGATTTTAAAGATGACCAGAGCACGCGTTGATATTTGGAGTGATCAAGAGATAAAATCACATAAGTCTATATACAAATTGAAATCGAGTTTATAAGCGTAGTTTTCAAAGTAGATTTTTTTTGAAAAACTTATAAAGAAGACTTCGTGCTTAACACATCACACAAATAACTCATATATGTGAGGAAAACAATTTTATTTTTTGTTTATTTTTATCAATTTATTGTTTTCTTTTTTTAAAACATTACAACACTGTTTTTATTCATTGATGCTTTCTTCCTCTCAAAGATCTTCATTTTTTTATTTCTTTTGAATGACATAATTTTCATTTTTCTTTATAAAAAAAAAATGTATTTTAGGTTGAAATGAGAGGAAAATGTCTGCCTATATGCTAAACCCATGAACATTTTGTTGATGCATAAAAAAAATCGTAGCTTAACAATTACGCTTGAAATTTCATTTGCAATTTATATATAATTTAATGGAGGTTTATTCTTTGATCATTTCAAATATGTTGGTTTAAAAGGTTTGAAGGTGCCGCCTCATAGGCTACCTTCGATAGCTTCCATTTTTCACCACTAGATGGCGCTTCCAACTAATTTTCGTCAAAAAGTGACTTAAGTCGCTTTGGAAATGAGCTCTTCATTTCTTTACAATAATTTTTGCTTTATTTAAATTTATTACGATAAAATATATTTCAATTACTTTCATACACCCTTCAGTTTTCCTTTGTCCCTTCTTTGGGAAAAAACTCCACAACAAAGTATAGATTCTGAATGGAAAACCATTAAAATTTTTTCTAAACTAATTTGTTTAAATTTAGAATTTATTTATAGCCGTTCAGCTGAGATGCTCTTTGCAACGTTTAATATTTTATACATCCTTAATCTATATTTAAATTATTTACATTATCTTATGGGTTATATTTCAGAAACCTTCTATCTATTTTTCAGAAGTTGAAATTACGTTCGAAGGTTGTAATTTTTACGAGCATTATTTTAGGTTATTTGGCAACTATAATTCATTCTGTAAAAAATCCACCCCCTCCCTATTTCATTTTGCGTGCTTTGGTTCGACGAGATAACTATAATCAACGAAAGGGCAATTTTTTTTTCGACCAGCTGGACGAAAATTGCGTTTGGTTCTGCGAAGGATGGAGAACGTCGGATTAGAAGAAAAATCAGATATGTCGGTATTTTTAATCAAATAGAAAAAATCTATCCGTAAACGTCAACATTGAGGCGGGCGACGATTACCCATTTCGGAGTCTGGAACTCGATTAGATTGCGATCGTTTTACGAATGGTGTAGAATTTTTCAAAGTGCTTCGATAATACCTAGATTAATTGGCGTCCGGTATCCATCATTGAGAAACAACGCGACGACCCAAAAAGACCAATAAATTAGACGAACGATGGTTTCAGATGGAGTTTACTATCGGGCAAACCATTCGATTTAATGGTGCCCGCCATAGTTGGCAATAAAAATTAAATTTTCAACTAAAGTAATTAAGATTTCGGGTATACCTGGTGGCGATGAAGGGGAAAAGAATTCGTTGGAAATACGTTAAACTTGGAACGATGCGCGGTGAAAGGAGGCGAAATTTTCAATTTAAAAGTTAGCGATTCGACGGATGGTACTTTTTTACGATTTTTACAAAACACGCGAACGGAAGTAACTTTTAAAACTAAAATTAGGTAATTGGTAAAAGTAAAATTACCGTAATAAGCGTAGGATTCGAGAGTATATTTTTCGTGAAGTCTTGAGGGCTTTGGCGAGTTGCGTGTTCGATGTACCGGTGTCGACGAGATGCGCATCATTAATTCATCGGTATAACTGACAATCAAGCAATTGTTATAGTTTATTTTTGATAATTTAATAATCACGCGGACGTGATGTATTAATTCGAATACGTGTTTTTGCTCTGTTCGACAGATTCTACTGGGATCTATGCATGTTACTGCTGTTGGTGGCTAATTTGATTATTTTACCAGTAGCGATATCATTTTTTAATGACGATTTAAGTACCAGATGGATCGCTTTCAACTGCCTTTCCGATACTATATTTCTTATCGATATTGTTGTTAATTTTAGAACCGGTGAGTTTTTCTATTTATACTTACTTGAAAAATAATAATATTAAGTATGAATTTAATTACTCGTAGTATTGGTTCATTTGAAATTTCATACTTCATACTAATTAAGCTAAGAAAGATTTGTGTAAAACTTCACACGCCTTACTCGGAAATGAAGCATTAGTAGCGTATGATTTTGTTTTCAAAACATTCAATTTTATTCACTCTGTTACCTAAATCAATTAATTCTTTAATACCATGAAAATTACAGTTGTCGGTTCATTTTATCGTTTCATTTTATTTAATCATTTGTAACTTGACCATTTATGAAATATTATTCCAATTTGATTTTCATATTTACAGGCATAATGCAACAAGATAACGCCGAGCAAGTGATCCTAGATCCGAAAATAATAGCGAAAAATTATTTAAGGACTTGGTTTTTTTTAGATTTAATAAGTTCCATACCATTAGACTACATTTTCTTAATTTTTAATCAGGTAAATGGATTAATTTAATTACACGTTGTCAAGTATTTAGCCTATACATATGTTATGCATGATATATTATTGTAAGTTTTATTTGAGAAAGAAAGGAAGATTAGATGCCAAATGACCTTCAGAAAATATGAAAAAATTTCATTCACAATTTGTTTTTTTTTTATATTGGCGTCTTTAATTACTAGGACTGGTACGCCAGTGTAATCTTTATATTTTGTTTAGAAATTTTGAAAAGCTTTGAGTACAGGAGAATTTTGTTAATTAAATGAAGGTCGTAGGAAATGATTGTCTCATTGCAGATTTAGGGGTGTTGGAATGTTCTTGAAGTTTTCGCACATATATAAGATGATGGAAAGAAATGGAGGATTGATTGCAAAAATATCAAACACTATCTCTTCAACGCCATGATAAAGGTGGTTGTTAAAAATGAAAAATGTCTAACTATCAATTTTTTTCAAATTTAGGAATCCAAAATTTCGTGTAATTTTTTAAAAAAGCATAAAATTTTGTGTATTTTCAAAAATGGAAAATGTGTGGGTTATTTTCGACAAATCACTTATTTTCACTTACGATGTGTAAGGGCTTAATTAAGCTGTATAGGACTTTAAACTACATATACGTAATTTAAACCCACAAGGGTTCCCAAACTATCATGACTTTGCTTCAAAATGACATCATTTAGATTCTTCGGAACAACCCATACTTTGGATGATTGTGAAGTAAAAATCAGGCATATTTATCTCTTAATGTCTAAAGACCTCAAATCAAGCCTATAGTACATGACTGACGAATAAATAACATACTCATTTATTATTCGTCATTAGCTGAGTTTTTATTTACAAACGATAGCTATTATAGCCCACCTTATTTGAGCAAAGGTCGGTACATACGGTACGATTCATCGAATCCCGAACACTTAAACATCAAATTCCCAACACTGGTAAAAAAAAATGTTATTAATGTTGGTAACACTGTTTTACGGAGAAAGTAATGAACAAAAAGAATTTAAAATAACTTTGCTTTTGTTCGATCCTCTTTACCATGAAATGGAAAATGTATTTTTAATTAAAAATTAATTGATAAGATATTAATTTATTAATTTTTAATATATATATTTTTTTTTAATAGAAATATATATTAATAAATTTTAAAATAAAATTATTTATTTTATTTTATTTTTGTATCAAGATTAAATAAAAATAAAATTTAAAAAGTTTAATTAATTCAAAATATTGAAATTTAATCAGTGTTACCAACATCGAATTACGTTTCTTTTTTATCGAAGTTGGGAATTTGACGGTTTTATGCTAGGGGTTCAATGGAACGCACGGTATATTTTTTTCCACCAGCGGGTATGGAATTAATTACTGAAAATTTGCTGGGAGACTATTTGTGACAGGGTGCAAAAGTGCTCATTTTATTTTTTTTATTTATCTTAAAATGGAATTTCATTCAAATTTGGAAAACATTTAAAAATTATTGTTTGTGGTCTCATATTAGATAGTAAATCATGGATACCATTACTTCTTAATTTCAGCATCTGAAGTGCATTTTGTGAGGAGGTAGAGGCAAAAACAGCTTTTTGTGAAAGTGGTACTTGCTAACCCCTTCATGACTACAGGCCCGGCTCAATACCATGTCTGAAAACCTCTATCCTATTCCTTCCAAAGCCAGTGAAGAAGTTAAATTTAGAACAAATGTGGTATTTCTTACCATGCAATAATCATATGAACACTAATTTCTCAAATTATGACTACTTGAGGCTCCTCAAACTATCCTCATACTTTTACGATCTGCCATTTTGGATCCATTTTGACTCACATTCAAGAGATCATATTCAGGTCATGAACTAATCCTACATATGAAGTTTAACCTTTGTAGGTCGATTTAGTAAAGAGATATAGAAAATTCGTGAAATTTCCTGCATAGTGATTTCCCCACTAAAAGCCGTTCTTTGCTTTCATTCCTCTCCAAATTCATTTGCGAAGGTAAAATCAGAATAGCTTAGTCACATGAGCTCAATTTACTATATGACACCTCAATAAAAGAATTTCTACTTTTCACGTACTGGCACCACATATTGAGGTCAATAACCTCTCCTTCTCCCCTATGTATGGAATTTAATTTTGAGATAATATACTTCTTATTCCCAATAATCACATGAGTTCATATTAATTACATTTTTATCAATTTGAGTCTCCTCAAGTTCTACTCAAATTTTGATAATCCGCCATTTTGGATCCATCTCGACCTAAATTTAAGAGATCATATTGTGGTCACCAACTAACCCAACACTCAAAGTTTGACTTTTCTAGATCGATTTGGTGAGGAGATACGGAAGATTCGTGAAATTTCTGTACTAATTTCCCTTGTTATAGTATATTTCACAACTAGGGAGGTATAAGTGATTCTTAACGAGTGTAAGGTTTGTCATCCGAGCAAAGCGAGGGTGATAAGTCATACGAGTCTAGAATCAATTTTTCTCTCGAGTATGAACGAAATTTTTCCTGAATGCGGGAGAAAAGCGCTCGTTTGAGACCCGAGCGTATAGCGAGCGGGAGGTAAAGTAGCGCTTTACTCCCGCAAGTATGGAAAAGCCATTTCCTGCTCTAATTCCTTCCTAATACACCTGAGAGCCTAAAATCAGAATAACTTAGTCAATTAAACTCATATTATCATATGACACAGCTTTCATATACCCCCAACACATTTTGCGGTCGATAACCCCTCCTTCTCCTTTTCAATATCATGTATAAAAGTGATTTTGAGATAATGTATACTTCTTATACCCCAACGATCATATGAGCTCATATTGATTATATTTTTACTAATTTGAAGTTTCTCAAGCTCTTCTCAAATTTTGACCATCCTCCATTTTGAATTCATTTCGATTTAATCCTAAGTGGTCATATTCTGATCACCAATTTAACTCCCACACATATTTTGACTTTTCTACATTGATTTGGTGTGGAGATGTGGAAGGTTCTAGAAATTTTGTAACTAAAAATTTTCCCAAAACCGGTTTTTACTCTAACTTTTGTTTAAATCCATTTGGAAGGCTGAAATTCGAATATGTTTGTGTCCGTGACTTACTCTTTTATATGAAGTCAAAAACAAAAAATTTGAGCTTTTTGCCTCTTCTCCAATCTCTCTCAAAATTTGAGTGAGCCGCCATTTTGAATTTTATCAAGAAAACAAAAAAAAGTACTTTTTTGCATTTTCAAGAAGAATCTCTCAACAAATTTTGAATGAATTTCATTGATACCCGTCGGCGCTACGCTTGGGGGGAAATGTACATACCAAAATTTTGCATATTTGCCGGTTGATTACAAATGGTCTCAAATGCAAAAATTTGAAAACCCCACTCCCCTCCGACCACCCTTTCAAAATCAGCTAGACTGTAATAACTATCGTTTTCATGTTAAAAATTCAGCTAAAAAATTCACATTTTCAAAATCGAGATTTATATTATTTTATCAGAATGGAATTTTTTATGGGTTTATTTGAACGTCATTACATTGGAGATCTTTCTCATTCGAGTATCATAAGATGTGTAAAATATGGTTTTAAAATTAGAGATTTCATGTATACCTTGTTGTAGCCTCAACTTCAGGGGTGAAAATTTCCATATGCATATTATAATTATAAATCAATGGTCAGTGGTCCAATTGAAAATATGCATTTATTTTGTAACGATATCGAGTGAAGACTTCGCTAAAATTACGCCAAATTATCCGTTCCGCTTACCATTTGGCATGTTTCGCGTTTATTTCTCGGCGGAATAAAGAGTCAGGAGTGATTTATTAAACCGCGAGCGCTAAAAAGCGAAGATTAGGTGCATCGAGTGTAGAGCCACTATAGTTCATCATTGAGCCATTAGATTTAAAAGACTGAGCGTTTTAATTGTATCACCTTTAACTTGATAATGGTGATTTCAGGATTTTGGCGAAAGTTTCCAAATTCTTCACGCCGGTCGAGCTTTGAGAATACTTCGACTAGCCAAATTGCTCAGTTTAGTTCGTTTATTAAGGTTGTCAAGACTCGTACGATACGTTAGTCAATGGGAAGAAGTATACGTAAGTATAATATACATTTTGGCGACCATTTAACGCGTTGGTATACGGGTTTGTTTGCTCGCAAATGAACGAATGACGGACCTTTTATAGATGGAATTTACTTGCGTACCATACCTACGATAGATTTTTTTCGGAGCACCTGCGCTTGAACCCCGTAGATAAGTGCGAACGATGTTTCTGTGTGTTGTTTTCCTATTACTTATGGTTTGCATGTATTTCGTAGTGAATCATGTATATGTGTTATTGTAACTTGATTATTATAACTTCTTATACCATCTTTATCTTTGATACCTATAACGAATTGTACTTGTTCGCGAGCATGTCTTTCTGATTTGAGAGAGCGCACCCTCAATACCTACTTATAACGTTGCATCATTGCATGTACTTAGTACTAACTACTAACCAGTTTCATGTTATGTCGATAACGAAATTTTGAAAGAAAAAGTTTCAAAATGTTCCATACTTCGATGTTAGATTTAAAAATGAATCAACTCACGTGAAAATATCAAAGCAACGAATAATTTGGAATCGTGAGCCCCTGCGTTATGGGCATCTACATGTGATATGCCTATTACGTATTGTATCTGTTTGAGCAGAGGAAATTTATGAAGCTTTTTTTTTTTCATAATAAAATTAACATTATCGGGGGAAAAAATTTCCACACCATTAATCACCAGATGTTCGCGCCTAAATATGACGTCACAGGTATTTTAAATATACGATTCCATTCACGTCATGAACGTTGAATGCGGATGACATTCTCTGTCTTTTACCCAAAATGTAAAATCCCTTCGCGTCTACTTTTTTCTCGTTTCATCTCTATCGGCTTCATTTAAAACGACAAAACTCCATGTAACGCGTAATTATACGATGTTTAAAAAAATACTCGAAACTCGATTAACCTTCGACAGGCGGGATCGATATTATACGGAATTTGGCGTTAAATGAAAACGACGAATGGATACATTCGACGACAAATATTTCCAAATAAATCGTCAATAAGATTAACTGCTGGCCTGTCAAAATGTCGATTTTTATTCACTGCGGTGATATGATCGCAGGAATAAGTGTAGTCTCAATATTTGACATTAACCCATCCATCATCGTTCGCCTAATCGTGCCGATAAAATCATTTTACGAGGTGTAAATATTTGTTTATTATGGAAGTTGGGTAATTTTTTACATTCGGTGATTAGCACGAATTTTCTTTATGCTATACGATGAAAAATACTTGCGTTATGGTTAATTGGATGCGTTAATTAATGGCGATTTTTTAATTGAAATGAAATTTATCATCTGTCAGTTTGCGAATTATGATCGAATATTGCGAGAAAATTATAATACGATGTTGGTGTTCGAAGGAAGAAATCGTTTTATAATTGCTTACGTGGAATATTGAAATGGTAATTATTTCGCATATTTTTGCTATAAAAAATACTTAATATGAACCAGAAACATCAAGTTTCGAAAAAGCTGTAAGCTTTTTTCATGGGGAATTAAACATTAATTGATTTTGTATATTACGATATTTTCTCGTAAATACCATATTTATTGGGTAAAATGCGAAATTGTTCGTAAGAAATGTATTGATTCCATACAAGGAATAACTTGAGGGCATTTTTTGACATTTTAATACATTGTACACAAAAAATGAATGGAACCTTTCTTGTAGGAAATTAAAATTAAAGTAATTTTATGCATAGCTATTTTTCTCGTAAATGTTAAATTCAACGAGATAATTAGGAAAAACTCGCCAAAATTGATACTTATAGTTTAATATTTTCAAAAATAATTGATAAGGTATAATTGATAAGGGAGTTTTTTGGCCTGGAGAAGCATTTTATTCGAAAAATTGATAGAAACTTTTTTATTTAAAATTGAAAATAGATTAATTTTGTTCCTATTGACTTTTGCGATAAGTGTTATATTAACTGAGATAAATGACAAACATCAATTTTTGCCTTTCTTTGGGTTCATTGCATTATACTATGAGATTTTGACTGTCGATAAATTGTATGTTATTTAGAATGATACTTTGGACAGATTTCTCAAAAACTGATGATTGATAAGGTTCACCTTACATTCTTAATAGGAGCAGGGGCTATTACCTTATTGACTGTTAGTGAGGTTGAGGAATATGGTAGGCCAAATTTAGTTTTTTTTTTTTTTTTTCAAAAAGTGGAGGCACAAGGTCATAAGAGTTGACAAATGACTTTAGAAGTATGTCATGAAAATTTAAATCCCCTAACTCAGTTTTTTGGCCCACCCTCAAAATGAAGTTGAAGTTTTGAAAAAATTGAAGTTTTCGAAAAAACGAATTTTCTGGCAATTAGAAATTTCTTTGTTCTAAAGTCTAATTTTGTTGTCCAAAAGCTGAAAAAACTTTTAACTGTTAATTTTTTCAAAATTTAGAAAGTCTGAACCGTTTTTAAGTTTTTTTTTTTTCAATTATCAGCAATATCGAATATTTTCAATAATGAAAAACAAGTGCATACTATAAGCTTAATTTAAGCTATTTCCGACTCAAAAAGAAAATTATGCTCGACTTTTACCTCACAAAGCTTCCTAAAATATCACTATCTTGCTTCAAAATGACTTCTTATGGATTATGTTTTAGCATTAAAAAGCTCAATGGGAACTTTGTGAAACAAAAATCCAGCATATTATGTCTCTTGATTTAGAAAAAGCCTAAATTGTGTCAATGCTGTGCATACGATCAATAAATTACCTATTTGTCGTTCAATTTTGAAAATAACAAAAATTTGTACCTTTATATTTTATTTTATTTTTATAGTGTCGTCTTTAATTAGTAGGATTAATTATGCCAGTGTAGCGGTTTAGCCTTTATAATTATTTGAAAAAATTTAAAAACAATTTAAATTTCCTAAATTAAAAAAAAATTGGCTGATAAAATTTTTTTTAATCTTTGGACGACAAAATATGGCTTTATATCGTAAAAGAATTCCCACTACCCAAAATTTTATGTTTTTGAAAATTAAAAAAAAAAATTTGCTCTTGGGGGGCGGGTCGGGGTTGGTCAAAAATTGAGTTTGTGGGTGAGATTCCTATCGAGAATATTACATAATTTTCATTTTGGAAAATCAGTTTCTCTCAAAAAAACTTACGTGACTACTGCTACCAAAAAGTACTCATCGAATCAATTTTGACGTTTGAAAAGCACCTGAGTCCTTTATCAACCACACTTGAAGTTACAAACATTGATATTTCAACTTGTGGCTTCTTTGAGTTTGTTTTTCTCCCATTACTTTTCAACGATTTTTTCAAAACTTGCAGTGAACGAAAATTTGTCACCGAAATTAGACCAGATGGAAATTGATAAAATATATTTTTCTCAATTTTATAGATCTCATTATTTTTGTACTTTTTTTTGACTTTTTTTATTTCATTTATTGACATTTTATATCATTTTTGAATCATTTGAAATAATTATTGAATTCAAAAAAACAAAAAAAGATATAAAAAATGAGGAAATGTCTAAAATTAAGAAAAAAGTACTTCATCTTCACTTAACAGCTTATTTGATTGAGGAAGGGAAGACGAGGAGAGCTTATATCTCTTGTTTCAGAATGTTTAGTTTTTTGTTGTCAAATTTTAAAAACATTTATCGTTTTTAGACTTCAATTAGTTTTAATTTTTTTTTTTTTTGATTTTAAGACATTTCTCGTTTTTAAATTTTTTCGATATCAGCTTTCTATGTTTCAAATATTTTTTGAGGAATGATTTTCTTTTTGAAAATTTTTCCATTTTTAGACTTTTGAATTTCATTTTTCGACATTTATTTATTCTTTTATATTCTTTCTATTGAACTTCTTTTTTTGAAAACATTTCAACAATTTTTGCACCTAAAATAGAAATTAAAACTAAAAAAAAAAAATTAAACTAAAAAAAGTTATTTTAAAATTATATTTATTATTTTGAATTAAATTATTTTTTTTAATAAAAGGAAAAATTAAAATTAAAAATAATGAAAATAATATTATTAACAAACCAGAAAATTTATTAGGAATAGAACGTAAAATAGAATAAAAAAATAAAAAAATATCACTTAGGTTCAAATTTACAATCTTCAGATTCTGGCTCAAGGCAACCTGTTCTTTTGCTCCTCTGTCGTGTTGGTTTTAGTCATTAAACAAAAAATGATTCTGACTTCTTAACAGTCTGATATTAAATTGTAATAGATTAAATATGAATAAAATCTGAAAAATAGAAATTCATCTTTGGCATTTGCTTATTTCATGCGCCTCCAGCATCACCACCTTCATTTTCTGTTTTTAATCTACGTATAATTTTATCGTACCATGATCTTCTTATTTCCGATTATTTTTTTCTTCTCTGTCCATCCCTTCTTTCATACCTCAAATTGCTCGAATAATATAGAATTTGAAATGATTCGCAACTTACGTCGGTTTTCATGTATTTTTTCGCTTTGAAGATATATCTAGATATTTGATCTCAGTATGTCACATTAAGTTCAACTTGCAGCCGCACTCGAACGATATATTGTAATTGCTTATTCGCTACATTTATACTAAATTTTGAGGCGTTTTGATGCATTAAATCTTGATTTTGGCGAGAGAATTAAATTTTCATATACATGTGTTTGGCCAATGCTAATGATGAGAAACTTTTTTGAACTGGGTTAAATATGCGTTAATATGGTGTTATTAATGTTGAATTCGTTGCCTGGTTTGTCATTGAAATTTTTTTCCTTATAAATTTTCATTTTCGCACTTTTTGTCACAAATTTAAGAAAAAAGAAAGTTAACATTTCTTCTATAGTACGAGTACTTTGAAATTGCTCAAGGGAGAAAAACTTCCAAGCACGATATGAAAACTTTCATCAGTTGCGTTCGAAACGTGGTTTCAACAATGATGTCTCGGTTTTCGGTCGTATTTTTAAGAAAGAAAAGGAACATGCGACGAATGAACAAACGACGGAAGGGAAAGGAGAAAAGAGAAAAATATTTTGACGAATTTCGCCGATCTAAAAAACATCGACCGCGTCCGTCGGGAATAGGTATAAGGCGACGTGTCTTCGTGATTTTTACAGTTCTTATAACTAGCTCATAAATCCGCTGGTGGGAAACTTGTCAGTGGCTTGTTTGGGCTTTGGGTAGTTGCCGTGGTTAAGCCGAGGATACCGTCAGCCAGTGTAATAATCCCTGGTGAAAACTGAAACGCGACTAAATCTTATTCTTCGGGTTGTTTCAGTGTTAGAACATTCATTAGGACTGGAATGTACCAACTTTCACTGTTTTAGATTTAAATTTAAATGACTTTAACCGTAAAATTACGATGTGGTAGAAAGGACGGAGACATCCGAGCGTTACGTAAACTTATGATGAACTAGGGAAAAATTTGTCGATGTAGAGGTGATTGAAAGGATTTTTTGTTTTATGATAGATCGTTGTTTAAAGTCTTATCGAGCTATTTTATCAGTAAGTTTTCATCATTTTTGAATTGTTTTTTCGTAATTGTCCATTCGGAATTGTAAATGATGTGAAAAGATTGGCAATATTTAAATGCTACCTACACAGACGTTGAAATTATTCGTAAAATAATTTAATGAAATATTTTACGAATTACGGTCCATACTAATATCCGATTCTGGTGAAGTAACCAAGTTTCAAAATATTCTTATGATAATTTATATTATCTAATCATCAAGTTAGTGCCCGATCAATTGTCATTCAGTTAATATATTTCATAACTTTGTAATAATGATAATTTTTTACTTCTATCGATTCAAAGATATCAAAGACCAGGAATCAACTAATAGTTTGACCCTGACTCTAACCTGACTTCGAAGGGAGGCCTGAAATTTGACTGTAACTCCAACCTTTGACTCTGGAGTCATTTCTGAAATTTGACTCCAATATCAATGTAGAAGCTTAGCTTCAACTCCATCTTGACTTCCTGAGTCAATCTAGAAATTTAACTCTGGCTGCAGTCTTCGATTTTTAAACGATTCTCTAAACCTGATTCCGACTCTACATTTTGTACGGATCTCAACTCGAATGAAAATAATTTAAAGCTTGGAAATGATAATGTCTAAACTTTGATATGTGAGTAGTCGACGTCGAGATATTCATATTTATAAAGTGCCCAAAAATCGGACCCAACTCCCACCTGGCTCCGGAGTATTTTCTTATTCAACTCTTGAACATTTTTCTGAACAAGACTACGATGTCACTTTGACTCTGGAGTCTATCTGGATCTTGACTCCGGAGCAGTACTAGATGAGCAATTTCAGAACAGGAATACCCTCGAAGAATGGTAATTTTGGTGAGAACATGGGAACCAGAACACTTAATTTTGAGAAAGTTCGAAAGAAGGGAAATGGCAATGGTGAAATTGTGAAGAACTGAAAACAACGGAAGAACGTTGAATTGGCTGGACTATATAATATAAACCGGCTTACCAATGTTGAACGAGTGGTCCAAGATCAATGAAAATGATAAACTGGTAGGATGACTCCTCTCACCCTTACCTCATACAAAGCACAGTTGTTAATGCACATTAGGCTCATACTAGCTTACTTTTCGATGCTTTTCCCCAGTGTTGTGGCAACAAACCCAAGAACGAGAACGGAGAACAACAAGAACGGAGAATTTTCATTGTTCTTGAGTGACAGGGCAATGAACAAGAACATAAAACTGATATGTTTGAAGAACAAAGAACATAAGAACAGAATATTTTCAAACTTAAAGAACAAAACGAGAACCAAATAATGTACCATGTTGAGGAACGAGAACAAAAACAAGAACGATGTAATTTTTTATTGTTCTTTGTTCTTTCAAAAGTTCATAGTTCATCATAGAATGAATAGAAATCATGAAGGGAAAGAGAAAATAATAACTGAAAAAAGTGCGTAAGTGCTACGTATACCCGTAAAAGTACCTTTTTTATTATTAACCCTGTGCTGAAAACCTGTGCCAAAAATGGCACTACCATGTATTTTTATAAGAAAAAACAACCGGGTGCCAAAAACGGCACCTTAATGTATTTTTAGATATTAGGATATTACCCACAATCAGATTTTTCCTCAAGTAAATTCAAATAGATTGTAACTTGTCGGCTACCATGATATATTTTATTCTTAACAAAATATATGTGTGCTGTTAGTTAAGTAAATCACAGGTTTTAAATCCTCTAAATATATAAAAATGCATGTTGGTGCCATTTTTGGCACCCGGTTGTTTTTCCTTGTAGAAATGTACAGAGGTACCGTTTTTGGCACCTGGTTGTTTTTTACTGGTTGTCAGCCCAAGGTTAGCTTCAATTACCTAATTTTCAATTTCAACAATATAAATAATAAACACGTTATCAAAAAAAAAAAAAATAAACAAAACAAAACAAAACTGAAGAACGAGACTGTAAAGGATTAAAAGAACAAAGAACGGAACGAGAACAAGATTGTAAAGAATTGAAAAAACGGAGAATAGAACGAGAACAGTTGAAGCATTAAGAATAAGAACGAGTCAGGAATGGGATCAAATGACTAGGTCTTTCTAGGAACAAGAACAGATGTATGTCGTTCCTACAACACTGCTTTTCCCAAATAATGGTAGCCTATTTCATTTATATAGCTGCTAATAAGAATATTGGTTCATATTACGCGTACTAGAAGAAAATTACAAAATCTCAATAAATAGGAATGAAGAACGAGAATGATTTTTTATAGTCCTCTTTTTGTTTCTTGTGTTTTAAATTTTAAAACTATGAAAATATATTCAAGCAACGTTTCAGGAATGGAAAACTAAACTATTAAAATTTTTGGGAACGAAAAAACAACGAACGATTCTTTCATTACTTCATAGTGGAAACGGAACAAAGATAAAAACGATTATTTTTTTGCTCTTATAGCTAATGTACTATAAAGGAGAGTATTCAAATACGCCATATTTGTTTACGTTACGAACGTTTAAATTTCATCAAATAAAAGGCAATAATACAAATTGTTGTTCACAGATTCTGATGCAATATAGATAAATAAGCCACCGATGTCCAAGTTCAAAACAAAGAGTTAAATACAAGTAGTAACGGAAAAAAATCAAAAAAAATCAATTAGGTGTTATACTGCTTCCCAACTCCTTCTCGCAGATAAAGTAGTGCGCGAGGTACTACATAAAGACGTTATCGTTCAGAAGTCAACACTCACACGCAGCGCTCATAATAATATGTGAAGCATGCGCCACAGGCTAACGAGTATTAGATGCCGTGTATACCTTCTGGATTTCATACTCATTACTCGACAATCCAATAGTAAAGATCCTTTTACTAATAAGTACCATGTTTTGCATTAAACTAACTGGTAGATGCCAGTTAAAGTGCGAAACTTTTGTTGGAAATAAAGAATATTTTTATTTATGGAACTCCCTTAGAAGAATAAAATAAATAAATAATAATTATGCTAAATGGCTAAAATGAGTCTCGAGTACTTTTTTCTTGGAAAAAGAAAACAACGAACTTCAATGGAACAAAGATGGCGTATTAGATTACCTCCCCTTATGGCGCTTTAGTAGCACTATTATCCGAAGTGACTAAATTAAGAATGATGGAAATCTGAAAAAATATTAGTTTCAGTTTCAGTTTTCTGTTATTTTCAGTTACAATTCTTAATTTTTCTCGTTTCAGTTTCAGTTTTAGTTTCAGTTTTCAGTTTCCATCACTGCTATTCAGCAGCATTAAACAAAAATAATGCATAGAATGCAAGAGGAAAAGGAAAAGGTTTTTCAAAAAACTGAAAGTGATTCAAATTGTGTTTCAGTTACAGTTTCAGTTTCAGTTTCGGTTTTAAGTTTCCATCACTGCCAATGAAATTAGGCTCAGACTCTTGACATATTTTGGGGAGCGAAATCTTTCCGCATCCCTCCAAAACCATCTTTGAAATTTAAATTAGATCACCTTGTTCCCCTTCGTACCAGTTATCATGTCAGTCTGTGAGTCCTTTGGATTGTTGGTGGTTGTTCAAACGTTTATCACTTGCTATTTTGTTCGCTTTCTAGCTGGGTTTGATGATGAAGTATGAAGGATTTAAGAAATTCTATGACTCAAAACTATATTTAAAAGCCTTTTTTTTTGCTCCAACTTCTTTCTAAATCCACTTGGAATAGTAAAATTTATCGTCTGTGTTTTTTACTCATTGTGTGATGTGAGATCATAATCAAAAACTTTGACGCTTTTGGAGTTCCAACAGCCCCTCTAGAAATTTAAGGAATTCCCATTTCGACTCTAATCAAAAATTTGGAAAACCTCTAGTTATTTATCCAAACAACCTTGGACCAAATTTTAAACTGTTTGATTTCCATTCTTTTATAATATTTTGCCAACCAACTACGAATGTTTTGAAACGTATGACTAAGCGCATGAATTTCTCTCTCCCCAATCTCTCATTCCAAAATCAAGTGGGCTTCAATAGCTTAATTTTTTTCTACTAAAAACACACCTAAAAATGTACCTAATTCTGTTATTTCTATCAAAAACATCTATTCCGCTTGGAAATTCATCGTCGAACTTGAAGTGTTTTTATAATTGCTTTTGACTGTGAAAATTGAATGTTTCTTCGACGCTATTACCAATATATTTATTCTCAATCACTCATCTGATATTTAATATCTGCATTCACCCAATACGCAACTTTTCAAGTAGCTAAATTTTATTTTTCCTTGCGTACTCAATAATAACGAAGACCAAGCTGCCGCTACGTGAAATTACGATGAAAAAGAAATAACTATCAGCAGCTTTTATAAGGATTTTCGTTCGATATGTTTGTGTTTTTTAGCGACGTAGCCGTAGTTATCGTTGTTAATTCGTTTTAATCACGATACCGTGATGTTAATACACACGTATAACTGTATACGATTTGTATGCGAAAATAATTCGCTACATTGTAGAGGTGTAACTACCACCTATTCCTGTGTAACGAAGGAACCGGTAATTAAATGTATCTAGATTTATTATAGTTGTAAAAGTGGAAATTCGCATTTGATTAGTAAATTACGTACGTTTGATCGAATAATCCTTACCTACCATTAGTTGCAATATTCAAGGTGTATTCGTTGAAAACGTATTAGTGTGCTGGTCGCCGAAAGTTTATTTAACATGTTGATAAAGCTGTGTAAAAATACTTCCTAAAATTATCCCCATAATGTAAGCACCGTACGAAAAACGTTAATTAAATCAATCATTATTGTAGACTTGAAGACTTCGAAAATGCTCCAGATATTTGTATATTGAAAAAAAAACTTCAAGGAGCGTTTTCCAATAAATATTCTAAATTAAAAGATAATTAATTAAATCCGATAGCGAAGAAAAGTCGATTTTTAAATTAAAACAATGGGTTTAAGTAGTTTCCCACAATTGGTAAATTAATCTCTTTATACGTTTGAAATTAAAGCTAAAAAAGGAATTCCAGTGCCGGGTAAGCTAACTGAACGCGAACACTACCCAAGGTAAAATAATAGCAGGTAGTTTACTGAGTCTAATTACGAACAACACGTACCTCTTGGCATAGCTATTTTTGCTCCTGCTCCCTCCTTCACACTCGTATGCGGTATACATAATATGTACTTCAATCGAGAGGAATACGCGTGCTATAGGTACATGAGCAGCACAATGTAAAACACGTGGTCGAGGATGCTTATGAAAACTGCATTAAGCAGAACATAGGTATGACTCGGTTGTAATATCGTGCAGTCGTACGGGTACATAGTATACGCGGAGAATATTGATGACACTTTTTATAGCAGAAGAATCACGTTGCATTTAGATATATTTACGATTTATATGTACATGATGTTGTTTCTAATTGCACCGAAGAATATATTGCAGGTTAAAAAGCGAGAGATATGATTGATTAGGTATTGCTTTTGAGAGAATTTCGAATTCGATGTTTAAAATTTGGTAATAAAAGAAATTTCACGATGGAAAAATATACTCAACAAATAATGATTCTACTTTAAAATAAATTATGTATTTCGAGAAATTAGTTTATTTTACATTTATTTATTTCATTTAAAAAATTGTAATGGACGTGAAGTAGCTGTGAAACATATTAGGTGTTTCGAAATGTTCGATGGAAGAATTTTTGACTACGTATCACGGTAATTCGGCTTCTTTTTTTATTTGTTATGAAGAAAAAAAATGTTTACTATTTAGATAAAATTATTTTTATGTTCCTCTTTTTTTTTTTGGAGAAAATAATTATGATGATAATTTTAACTTCTTTTACTTTTCCTCTTCAACGTGTCGTGTACAACTTCGAGGCTAAAGTCAAGGTGAATATTTTAGATTCGTGAATTGAAATCCGTCAATTAATCGCAGTCATTTGAATTTCAAAAAAAAAAAAATTAAATTTCACATCACTTTCAGTGGTATTTCAGAAAAAAAAAATTACAAAATCGAAGTTATTAAATGTAGTTCTGCAATCAATTTTAGTTGGTATAATGATCATGGCAGTTACAAACCCCAACTTGAAAAAAAAAATTAATTCAGGTATTCAAAAAATTTTATGAGTGTAAAATTGTATAAAAAGTAACAAATAAAAGCTCTTTTAACTTTTTTTAAATTTATATACGAATAAAACTCATTTCGCGTTGTTGTTAAATCTCTTTTAAAATTGATTTATTATTTATTATTATTATTGTTATTATTTTTATTTTTATTATTTCAATATTGAAGCACGGAAAAGGAAGGAAATTAAATTTTAAAAAATAGGTTGGTGGCTGTAAGATAGGACAGAAGAAAGTTTATTTCAATAAAAGAAGAGGAATGAATGAATCAGTTGCGCTGATGGCGGAAGTCTGTGCCCTCGAAAAGGATGTGACTGATAGTCCAAGGGGACTGCCACGAGGTGCAAATTGGAGGAGGTAGCCGAGAGAGGAGGTGACTATGAATAAGGGCTGAGTAACCGATGCGAAGTCTGATAAGGATTACCTATTCTCTGCGAGTGAGAGAAGCAGGTGGGAGCCAAAGAATGCCGGAGGTATGAATGGATCGAAGTTTGTTGGTAATTGACGTTTTTTACCATTCAATTTGCCAGCATGAGCGATTAGAGGTTTTTAGAGGGCTTTGAAATCTGAGGGGGGGAGGGTAGTGATATTGGGAAAAGGAAAGAGAGTTGTTGCTTGCTTGCGTTAGGCAGCGGAATCTGCTAATATATTACCAGGTATGTTAGAGTGGGAGGGGATCCAGGCTGTTACGATGTTGCGTGGGCAGGAAAGGGTTAGGTGAATAATTTCTTTGGCCAAATGATCTTGGTGAGGATCGTGGAATTTTAAGAGACATTTGAGAGGGAGCCTAAAGAATCTGAGAGAATAAGATACTGGTTAGTGGGGTTGGCAAAAATAAAAAAACATCAATTGAATCAAGATTAATGAATCAAATCTAAAATAAACACTGTAGAAAAATTATAAAGTCTAAAATGTGTAAGAATAAAAAATATTACTAAAAGTAATTTTTTTTTTGAAAAAATAAAAACGTGTTTAAATAAAAATGAAAAAAAATCGCTGTTTTAAAATAATGTATTTTTCATCTACAGATTTGTTTCCTAGTATAAAAATTACAAAACTTTTGGAATATCCTTTAAAAAAAAAAATTAATTAACAATTTGTCACGAACGCGAAGAAAAATAAAAATAACAATAACCAAAAAAAACACACACTTACAACACTGAGGAAGGCTACAACCACACGCTAAGGCTCTACACACTGTAATGCCCCAGGTTCTACTCGAGTCCCTTCCAAGGTAAACATCTCAGTGAAAACCCTTTCCTAGAGTTGAGGCAGCTTTTACACCGAGCAACTTCCTACAGCTGAGGCGGTTTTTACATCAAGCAAAGAAAATCAATTTCATGCTAATGATTATAAATAACCTTCATTGTAATATAAAATACAAATATATTGCTAACTATTTACAAATTTTAATTGAAAAATTTATACTCGTATTTGTAAAATCAACAAAAAAATTAAAATGCATAATTAAATAAATTCTTTGTTTTATTCATACTGGGCGTAAAAGTCTTGATAATTATACAAACCCAGTATAATAAAATGATTATTAAAAAAAAAATTAATTTTTATTTTGAGAATATAATTTGTTTATTGAATTATTTTTACGTTGTTACAAAATCTTTTTGAAAATTTATCTATCTTTCATGGTCGTGTCTAATTTTTGAATTCAGGTGTGTGAGATACAAATAAAAATCCTCCAAAAGTGTGAGATAAGTGGGCAAGTTGTTCCCGTCCTAGTTTCCGAATTCCTAAATTTTTATTTGTACGCCCAAAAATGAAAGAACGGCAGAATGAATCAAGTCTAATGTAAACGCTGACTTAACAAATAAAAGAAAAAATTGAAATTAAAAAAATATCTGAAAATTAAAAAACATAATCGGGTTGAAAAATTAAGAGCTCCAAAGATGAAAAAAGTCAAAGAAAAAATATCACAAAAAGAGAATTTTTTTTTCTGAACCGAAAATTTTGAAAAATCAAAAATGTGTATGAACAAAAAAAACAACTTCCCAACCTAATGTAACTTTTCATCCACTTATTATGCATAAATTTAAAAAAAAAAAGAAGAAAAATCACTTCTACTTGCGTAAAAAATACGACCTCATTGCAGTACCATACTAATTGAAAAAAAGAAACATAAATAAATATAATTACGCGCTATTGTACAGTAGAGAGTTTTTCGCAGGTTTTCGGCAGTTTAATATTAAGCTTTGAAGATAGCAGTGCGCCGAAACGCGTCAGCGTATTTTTTATAATTTTTAATTTTTTAATTTATGGCATTTTTATTGTAAAAGTAATATTTCATCAATAAAAAATTTTTATAGCACCAACCATTCAAACAAAAGTATGAAATATGCAAAAGAGTCAAAATTATTCAACAAAACCTGAAGATCACACTGGGCTAAAAAGTCTCGGAAAATTCGGCCTGTATGAAAATAAAAGAAATCATCCGCCAAAACATTACATTCAAGGGCTTAAAAACCATTCGCCTTAGACCCATTAAGTTTGTTGGCGGAGCCGCGAAAATCAAGGAAGGAAACAGATTTATTTAATTTAATAAAGAAATTGTTCGAAACACGAG